>JAWWEI010642795.1:0-13826 GCA_035583255.1 Pseudotriton ruber | reverse complement strand
ACAATGGGGGCACAGGTAAACCAAAGGAGCGGCGCGAGGCAAGGACAGTGGTGAGGACGTGAAGGCACCAGGAGAGAGGAGGGGGCATGAGAGCAATGGTGTGAGCGTGAGGTGCGCCGCAGAACGGCGTGCAGTTTCTTCAGGAAGCGGGTGAGTTGTATGATGGGAATGAGGGGGACTTGGAGTCTGCTGATTCCCATAGCCCTGCGGCAGTTGCAGAGTGTGGCCCTGGTAAGGGTTCTGGTGGGGCAAACGCCGGGTGACCCTGACAGGTATCTAGCATGTAAACATGATGGGCGTGTGTGTGTGTTATGGAGAGCAGAACTGCCTTGCCTTAACCTCTGGAAAACAAAGATGGCGTCCTCTGCCAAAGGCTGACAAGGTCAGTGTTTGTATAACCTGAATTACAAACAAGTGAAATAGAGTTTAGAGAATGCAAACGGCATATAGTCTGCTTTCTAAACTCTGATGAATGTGGCCTCTGGGCACAGGAGAGATTAGTACACTCAGAGGGTCTGCACAGAGCTGGGAAAAGCAGTGTTTGCATTAAATGAATTACAAACAAGAGAAGGGATATATTTGTTTTATTTTTTCTTATACTATTATTTTTAATTGATTTCTAATAAATGCATAAATTAAATAATAATAATAAACTAATTAATAATCAATAATAATTATTATAATTATAATACTTTACCTTCCATCACCTTAACCTCACCATATATCACCTTACACTCACCGTAATAGAGGTATTTCATTGGTTTTACCGCGTTAATATCAAACGTTACCTCACCTTATCCAACTTGTTACAAACCGAACGTTTTTCTATTTGCAATATATATGTATATATATATATATATGCCTCAAGATGGAGGTAGAAGGGTACATAGGTTATGAGGTAGGAGAAAAATGCAGAGAGAGAAAGAGAAAGAAGGATAGATAAAATGATAGCTGGACAGAAATAAGTAAGGGAGCCAGGGACTGATGAAGTGAGGAGGTGAGAGACAGACCAACACAGAGAGAAAGATAAGCTATCAGATGAGCATATGCATATGCAACATGTCTAATAAGTACTATCTTTCTGCACAAGTTTTCAATACACTAGTTTGTGGGACCTTTTTCATGTTGATACATAACTAATATAAGATGTAATGTACATCTAAACACATAGAAAATGCATAACAACCTTCCGTATATATTTGTGTCCAGTGTACATGATCATGTATTTGAACGTATATATGTGTATGGACATCTAGATAGATAGATATGTTTTATACATGCATATGTCATCAAGTGAGAATGACCTATTAATCTAATATAATTTTCTTTTTTTCCTACAGGCTGTATGGAACATCAGCACAGCCATTGCACTTTCTTTACACATTACACTCACACACATGCATCCATGCACGTCATGACGCTCGGGTCATGGCGCACACACAGGCATTCTACACTCTCCCTCTATTCTGTACACCTTACACGTGCACACACACGCATCCATGCATGTCATGACGCTCGAGTCATGGCGCAAACACACACACATACTACACTCTCTCTCTATAAACCCATCAGGGTCCTCGCAAAAACTGGATCCTACAACCAAAGCATCCACTCTACGCCCTACTGAACGCCTGGTTATTCAAACAGCTTGCCGGCAGAACAAGGAGACAGGTGTACAAATTACCATCTAACCTCCCCAAGATCAAGAAATCTCCTATGGCCTTGGTTTTATGTACTTTTTCTTATAAAAACTTTTAATCAGATTGTTGTATAGTTGCATGCTTTGTGCGATAAGAAGACTTTAAGCCTTGATCCCCTAATAAAAATGCTTATCAATCGATCAATCAATCAAAACCGAAGCTGGACACCGAGAAGGTCCCAAGACTCTGAAACTCCCTCCAGACACACTTAAAGAAGACCCATCATCAAAATGAACCCCAGAAATGCAAAGGCGTACTTGTAAAGAGCATTAGTACTTGAAAATAGCATTAGTACTTGAAAATAGCATTAGTACTTGTAAAGAGCATTGCTAACTTTCTTTTTTCTATTTTCCATGAAAATGTTTTTTCCATATAGTTTGATTGTCAAAATGTTGTGTTTCTTTAGGTGTTATTCCATAGCTCACCAATGGAGGCCAGCAAGAGTATATGGGATGTTTAAGCAGCTATTTTTGTGTCCGACTTTTGCTCGAAGAAGTCGAGGTATTGCACTACTTTAAAAGTGCAATAACTGTAAAACGAAGCATTTTTTTAATGAATGAAAAGTACAGTTCCGTGTAAGTTTTAAAGGAGAATGTAAAGGGATAAGCAATGATATCTGAGATTGTCCCCCTTGAAGATAAGGACCCTTCAGTTCAGGCTGGAGAGCATGGACAGACAGGACTCCTCAAGGCAGGAGTGTCCCAACAGGAGTGTCCCGAGAAGGGGCCATAGAAGTCTCAAATGGCAACAAACATTTCAACCTCTTCTGATTAACACTCACCTTTAGACATGGCTCACTTACAGTGGAGCATTCTGAGAGTTAATTCCCTAATTATATTCTTACATTATCTTTCATGTATCAACATCTTGCTTTTTATGTATCATATGTGTTTGAGAATAGATGCCAGTTGGTCATTTGTGCTAAATCAAAGTTTTAATACTACTTTCTATGTATGTTGCAATAAAAGCCTGTGCGAAGGTTATGTATGGCAGTTAAGGGGCAAACCTTGATTCTAGCTGGATTTGCCCTTCATTAGGCTGCCTGAGGCTTACTCACACCATTACACTGAGGACATACAAGCCCACACAGGGGGATGAGGGTCAGAGGTGCAAAGGCTTGAAAAGGAGACTGATCTGTATATTGACATTTCTAGTAAGGTAATCATTCCTTTTAGGAAAAAGCACTTGAAGAATCCCTAACCCCGCCTGAAGCAGAAAATTGCTCAAATGAATCTGATTAATGCTGCCGCAGAGAGGCGTTTGGCAAAGTCTTCCCCCATCATCTCTGCACACCCTCTTTCTGCAGTGATTATATCTCATAATGATGTGATTCTTGGAGCAGGAGAGAGCACACTGAATTAATTTAATACAACAAATGACTGCAAAGTGTGTAACTGTGGCAATCTTTCAACTGTACTTTTTTAAAAATAAAATAAAAACGCCATGTGCTATTCCTATTTAGCACATGGCGTTTTATTTCACGTGCCCCAGAATTTCACACATCATGGATATTAAGACATACAGTGCAATTGGAAAAGACAATAAACCACATTTATAAACTGTATTACATGATCAAGGTTTTTGACACCCCACTGTAAAATAACTAATCCCTGAAATCAGTGAACTTTTAACAACCCTATATGAGGTGACTATCCTTGACGTTTGTAGTTACCGGAGTATGGGGGTTGAGGGTGGAGTAAATGCAATAAAAGCTCCATGTTTTAGGGAATTCAGTAGACACATATACACTGCCCAATCTCAGCAAACATCACTGTTCTTTCTTATGGGCAGCAGGAGGCAGGCATGCACCCCTCCCTTCAGTGTTTTCACTATTAGACACTTTGGTAGCAGGTTTGTGGGTTGTGCCTGTTAAGCTTATATATTATATATTTCTTTTGTTATTCAAAAAAGGGTAAAGCTTACCCCAAATCAGTAGACTCCTGGATCCAGAAGGCAGATAGCAGCAGACAACGGCGGGGACCCTTGAAAGGACCACCGCCGGCGCCGCCTAGTGGTGAGGGAATGGGTTCTAGGTCTGGTCAGAGATCTGGATTTGGGTCTTCTAGGATCTGGTCAAGGGTCTGGTCACGGGTCCCTCTGGGAGGTCTGGTCTTGATGTGTGGTTATTCTTCCTTCTGGAATTCTATTTAATTTAATACAAGAGGGAGCAGGAAAACAACGAAATACCTTTTAATCACCCCTTCTAGGCCTTAATCAATTCCAATAATTATTTAAGTTAGAATCAGCCTTAACTTACTATGAGGGAGGCGGCGCCGGGCATATCCGATGTCCTATGGGTTAACAGGAGAGAGCAGAGCCATTTACTGGCAGGAGAGGAGGAGGGGCCTGGTTAAGAGGGCCTGGCTATCTATCCCTGTCTATCTAGTCCTACAGGGGGAGTGGCAAGGGGAGGCGACCCCAAGACAGAGGGCGTCGCCAAATGATTTCTGGTATCCGCATTCAGAGGAACGGGTACCGCTCCCACCTGACCTCCCGGATCGGTGCAGAGTCTATGAATAGTTCGTGTGGATGAAGGATAGTGAAATATTCAGCAGCGTTGTCTCATAAGGTCTGTATTCGTCCATTGAAGCGTTAAAAAGCCGGCAACGGCAGTGCGCGAGCAAACAGGAAGTCTGCGAGCGCGTGTGAATCATGAAGGTTCCAGCTCGTTGCACGCGAGAGGCGCGCGGGGATCAGGGTACACAAGATAATATGGGAAATGCAACGCGGGTAAGGCGTGGTGGTAACGCACAAAAGGAATGGTGACAAGATAATATGGGAAATGCAACGCGGGTAAGGCGTGGTGGTAACGCAAAAAGGAATGGTGACATGGTGATAACTAGTGATGGCAACATGTGGCATGGTGGTATAATGATAACTGGTGTTAACACATGGTAACACATGGTGGTAGAATGGTGACATGGTATTAACTGGTGATGGCAGGATGATAACTAGCGGCGTGGGACGGTGGGACATATGGTATGGTGGTATAAACAATGGTAAACAATGGCATGGTGGTAACAGTGCCTTCACACGTCCTGCAGGTGCCCTGCTACATCAAACTCAGCCAGCCAGGGCAAGTGCCACTCTGCATCAAACTCAGCCAGCTAGGGCAAGTGCCACTCTACATCAAACTCAGCCAGCCAGCTTGACAGCCATGTAGTCAGATCAGCAGCCGCTTGCTCCAGATGGGGAGCACAACAATCAACAAGTCATTCTGTGGGAAGAGTGGCACAAATGTAGGGTACTGTTTGCCAAAAAAAAACCTTGCCCCTTTAATTGTCCTTGTGGTTATATGCCTTTCCTCCTCCTCTCCCTATCCCCACCTGAATTATTTTGCATTGGAGATAGAGTGGCTTACTACTTTTTGGGTTTCACTTTCATAAGACATGCAAGTAACGCTATTGTGAGGACAATCAGGGTGCACCGGCCATGCAAGAAGTCTTGAGACAGTAAGTGATGTAGCACATGCACATGAAGGTAAGGCCATGCTTTTTCTTTGGTGGCTAACCCATGTGGAGCAGGATTAGTTATCACTTAAAAGTATGCAGAGAGCTTACATGGAGTCATACACATCAGGTTGTGTTGAGCACAACACACATTTGGCAGTTGTGCCTGATTGCATAGTGTGCACCACATACGTACTGTGTAATGGCTGGCTTGTTGTTCAGCTTGAAGTCACCATGGTCCTGTTAGGCACTGCATCATAATGTTGGCCCTGTCCCATCTGTTAAAGTATGACTGCACTGCTCAGAAGCCCATGGTGCACTGCAACGGCCAAACTGCAATTTACCATTGGCATTTTTCCTGTAACCTATTTTCTCCTGACAGTTTTTGCTGCACTCTTGATTTGGGCAACTATGTCTCACTGAGCAATTGAACACAGCATCTTCAAGTGAGGATTGGATATATTTGTACTGAAGATGAGCCTTGATACACTCTTCAGATTGGGTATATTTGTACTGAAGATGAGCACTGATACACACTCTGGATTGGGTATATTTGTATAGAAGATGGGTACTTACACACTCTCCAGATTGGCTATATTTGTATTGAAGATGAGTACTGATACGCTCTTTGGTTTATTTGTATCGAAGATGGGTACTGATACATTCTCTGGATTGGACATATTTAGATTGACAATGGGTACTGATACACTCCCTCGATTGGGTATATTTATATTGATGATTATTACTGACACTCTATGGATTGGGTGTATTTGTATTCAAGATGGGTACTGATACTCTCTCAAGATAGTGTATATAAAATTTGTATTGAAGATGATTACATATACACTCTCTAGAGTTGGTGTATTTGTATTGAAGATGGGTACTGATACCCTCTCTGGATTGGGTATATTTGGAGCCTTTTTCAATAGCAGACCAGCCAGTGGGGTTGCAATAGTGGAATAGGCAGGCACAAAACTGTGGTAATACCCAGCAGTCCCCAAGAAGGCTCTGACTTCTGTGTGGTAGACACAGGCCATGCCTGGATGGCCTCTATCTTTGCTTGCAAGGGGCAAATGTGTCTCTTCCCCACACAGTGCCCCAGGTATTCCACTTCACCTTGGGCAAACCGACAGCTAGGCACCTTTGCAGATGGAGGATTGTGGAAAAAAGTGAAGGCAGTCAAAGTTGTATGTTCTGCTAAATAAATCAAGGAAAACACCTAAGGCTTCTTGAGATTTCAAATAGATTTGGGCAAAAAACAGTAAAACTTTAAACAGCATACATTGGATGTCTCTTGCACCAGATGTCCAGCCAAATTAGTGCTGGGTCTGGAGCTAAGCTTGGCCAGCTTGGGTTCTGTTATGCTGAACGGTTTCTCTCCCTGAGATGACTGTACGTGGCCGCGAGGCTCTCAACCCCATCTTGCTCTACTGGAGCGAGGGTGATTAAGGGACCGGCGACGGCGTCTTCAGAGTATAGGGAGTCTTGTGGAAGCAGGAGGGATGGACAGGTAACCCTTTTGGGATCTGCAGAGAGAGGAGAACAAGAGAGAGTAAGTTATGGGCATGGTCTCAATACGGGGTACTCCCAACTCACCCAAATCGTAGCACTGTCTTACCCTTGGTGAAAATGCTTGAAGCCAGGAACCTAGACGTCGTTGGGGCCGAGGAAACACCAAAGGTACTGGAGCAGAGTCCGTAGCTTCTGAACAGGAACTCCTGAACTGGTGGATCAACGAATTGCTTGGACAAAGAAAGAGGACTTCCGGAATGCGCAGACATGCACAGTGTTTACCTCGGGCCGCCATGTTATGGCCAGGCATCACGCTAGGTGCAAGACATCTGATTCAGGGTACCTCCCCCTTCTTGAGAACAGGCTGGTGAGGGTATTGCTCTACCAGGGAACGGAATCAGGTAACCAGGAAAAGGGACAAGCCATGATAAGATATAGGTGGAAAGTGTTACCTAAGGAAAATATACGGGATAGTCTGACTATTGACTGTCTCTAGGGTACGAAGCTGATGACTAAGGGAGGCGTATTGAATATGTGCGGGAGTGTCTATGTGTCTATGACCTGTGGCTGACGTCGACTACGGGCGTAGGTGTGTAATGTTTATTGTTTGTGTTTGGATTTGGTTGACATAACAGGTGTTGCAGTGTTGAACGGTCTGTTTGAGATTGTGGAACCCAGTGGTAATATCTTTCCACCTTCCAAGGTCCCAGTCTTCCAGCCAGGCCCACTGTGCCCGACAGCAATGAGCAGACCAGCAACCAAAGGATGCCTAATTAAGTGTACCTGCGGTTAGTCGGGTGGGGAGGGCATGCTCCCTTAACCGCTGTCTCCATTTGCCACAGTTGGTATATGTATGTATCGCATATGTAGGAGAACCCCACATCTGGAAGAACATCCACCTCTCCACCACGTATATCATATCATGCTCTGCCGATCTCCAATATCCCTGATGGCACCAAGTTCTGGACACAGAAGAGGGATAAGTAGCCATTGCCCTAGCACCCCCTTCTGGCCTTCTGCTAGTCCTATTTATTGCACTTAGGATGATAAAAGTCTAATCTGACCAAACTGAGATTCAAGTCTGCAAGCTATGCACAGATTATTGCACTGTTTAGATTTATCTTTGAGATTTGACTGGTGTTGAATGAGTGTGCCCTTCCTCCGACATGACACCCTAGAGTAGTGCTCCCCACTTTACATGAAGAAGGAATGATTGTTATGACTGTGGGCTCTGATTCTTTCTTTTTGCTAGTTCCATATTTTATGTACTTCTTTTGAGCAGTGCGATGGCAAGACAGCATACTTGTGTCGTTACTTTTTTCTTTTATCTGTATTATTTCATAATGATTTCAATGAATAGCGTTCCGAAACCTCATGTCTGCAGCATTTAATACATTCATTCATTCACAAGCTTTCACTGTTTTGATAAGTGCCTATTTTCCTATCTCATAAATGTACTCCTTCTAAATGGTTTCTTATAGCTATCATAACAGCCAAAATATCAGGATTAAAGATAATACACTGTTTATGTCCATCTTTGGCATACTCTTGTCTTGTCAAAGACGCGCAGGGGCTTAATATGTTTTCCTATATGCAGATTCTACTCTGGATGCATGGGTGTCTGGTTGAATCTGCGACATCTTTAAGGAGTGCGTTTGAGTCGCTGCTAGTTGGATGAATAAAACAATCTGAAAGTGTGCACTAACACAACAGAAAGTATAGATGTTGGGATCGTGGTGGATCGTTAGGTCCTTACCTATGGACCACAACCATCGGTAGGGTCCGATGTCAGTCCTCCATGGTAAAAGTAAGGAAACTACCATGATTCCTTTGCAAACATATATCATGAGAGCTTGCATTATCAACTCAGTATTCTCTGCCTATTCTTTCCCCATCTGTCTCTCACAGATCGTGACAGTCATTGTCCTGATTATCTCCCCTCTAGTCTGTTCAAATTCCGGTACTATTGAATTTACAGCTTCCACCTCTAATCTCCATTTCCTTGGCCTGAAAGTTGCTGCTTTAGGCAGCTAAGCGCTGGTCCTACACCACCAGCTCCAAATAAGACTCTTTTGCGTGTCGATCACAAAGAGGTGGTTTCAAGAGTCTCTGCACTGTCATCATATACAGCGGATCATCTTTCATTTGTAATGCAATATACAGAGTTCTTAGGGTGCAGGACTGTGGTCTTCCAGCGTTACTGAAGATTCAGAGATCGGAATGAGATGGTGACCCGCTTCCATGGATATATGGCTTCTAGGAAGACAGCAATGCCTAAAACGTTTCACCGTAAAAGTTTTTTTATCATCTTAATAATGTTAATGGTGCCTCCGATCCTGTGGTGCTGTCACCATACTTTAGAGCAGGGGTACTCAAAGTACAGCCCATGGGCCACTTGCAGCCCCTCAAACCTTTTGCTCTGGCCCCACACATCTCCTCAAAGTTTCAAATGAACATCACTATTTTCTTTCATTTGATTGCCAGGCACGACAATAAGGCTTTGTTTTTAGCCAGTACATTTCAAATGTCCCATTTTGTGCGTCTTGCAATACTTGCTTTCCTGATTTTTGGCGTACCCTGAATATTTGAGACCGTTACTGTGGTCCTCAGCCGAACCCATATGAAATGAAAAATAATTTATTTGGCGCACACCTATAAGCATTTCGTAGCGCAACCAAAAACATGCAATTAAACCCACAAAAGAATAAAAATACAATTACAACACATTATATCTTAACCATGTCTACAAAACCAAGCCCCTACAGCAGAGGAACCAGACCCACTCTATCTTTCCTCCTGTCGTAACAGGTTCTTCCCTCCCCTCTTAAAGGACAAGAACCTTGTTTCCCTGCGTAGTGAAACCGGCAGAGCATTCCACCACCTTGGGCCAACACACGACAAGGCTCGGCCTCTGCCTCTGACTCTCTGGAACCTGGGGACCGTAGCCATTGCCTGATATTGTGCATGTACTGCATGAGTGTGAAAGGCCCACTTGAATCTTAATTGCAGGTACTGGGGCCCTGTCCTGTGAAGGGCCCGCCACATCAGGCAGAGACCTTTGAGCCTGACTTGGTCTGGGATGGTCAACCATCCCAACTCCCTTCTCGCCCCTGAGACCTTGTCAAACGTACGGAGGCTTGTAACCATCCTCACAGCCCTGTTCTGCAGTTTCCTCATGCCCTCACCCTCTCTCTTCGTCAGTACGGTGAAGATAAATTGCAATATAGCAGTTTGGAAAGCACCAGGGACTGACAAAGAGAAGCCCGCATTTCTGTGGGTAGCAGGGGCAGGAGCGGCGCCATTTTATTCAGCTGGAGGTGACCAGACAGGACGGCCTTCACTAGATCACGTCCACACCACCGAACCAAATACCCAAGTTTTTAGCCTTGGTTGCAAGCACGGGCGGAGTCCCGAAGAAGACGGGCTAGGGATGGCCACCGCTTGGCCAGGCGCCGGCCGACTTAGGACGAGAACCTCTGTCTTCTGCTCATTAAGGCATAGCCTGTTGGCCCCCATCCAGGCCTGCAGTGCCTCCAGGCCAGCGATGAGCCTCCTCCCTGCCCCGCCATCGTGCAAATCTACCACCAATTGGGTATCATCAGCATACATCTGAAATGTCACGCAAACGTGCTTGAGAAGCTGTGCCAACGGGAGCATATAGATATTAAATAATAACGGGGACAGAGCAGAACCCTGCGGGACCCCACAGGTACAGGCTCTCGGGGATGCCCAGAAATCCCCCATGTGCACCTGTTGGCATCGGTCTGAGAGGAAAGAATGACACCAAGCCAAGGCCGTGTTTGTGACCCCCGCATTCGAGCAAGATGGAAAGGTCAATCGTGTCGAACGCGGCCAGCAGATCTAATAAAACCTGTGTGGCCGGCCTCCCCCCTTCCATCACCTCCAGAAGATGTTCCCTGACATCAAACAGAGCCGTCTCCGTGCCCCTGCGAAAGCCGGATTGCAGATTGTGCAACAGCTGGTGATCCTCGCAGTGGTCCTGTAGTTCTCTGGTAACAAAATGTTCAGCGAGGCAGGTGACCTATAGAAGCTGAGTCACCGGCCTAAAATGTTTTGCCTCCAAGGGGTCCAAGCCCATTTTTTTGAGAAGGGGGGTGACCACCCGATGCTTCCATGAGGGGGGAACCACCCCCTCTCTGAAACTCTTATTAATCAGGGTGACCAGGTCCGGAACCACTGCAGGGGCCAGCTGTTTCACTAATCTGGTGGGCAGCGGGTCCAGGGGCGAGGATGAAGGACTGAGAGTAGCCAAGCATGAGGTCATTGCCTTAATACAAACTTTGGTAAAGCTGTTAAAAACCGGGGGCAGGACTAGTGGCCGAGATAACAATGACAATCCACCAGGGGAAACCCTGAGCCGCGACTAAATGTTGTCCCGAATCTGTTGGACATTGTCCTTGAAAAAGGTAGCCATGGCCTCCGCCCTCTCCACCGAAGCCCCAGAGAATTGTGCCTCGGGTACAGAGGTGAACTCCTCACATAACTTAAACAGTGCTCCCTGCTTGTTATTGGCTAGTGCAATCTGCTTAGTCAGATAATCATTTTTAGCCTGCACTATAGACAGATGATAGATCTTATAGTGGGACCTACACCTCTCCCTGTCAACTACAAGGCCGGACTTACGCCAGTGGCTCGCTAGGCATCTGGCCATGATTTTCATATGTTTCAGGGCAAGCGTGTACCATTTGTTTCGTAGATGGATGGGGGTTTTCACCCCCCTTTTTTCAGGGGGCATAGAGAGGTTTTGGCTGCTTGCCACTGGTCCAGAAGAAACTCATCTAGTTCCTGCATGGCACCCACTACCACCCCTACTGGCCGGGAAAACACAGTCCTCCATTTCACAAACACTGTGAGTGACAGCTTGCTAAAATCAAATCTCGGGCTTAGCGGCAGATTAAACACTTTCCTCCCCAACGGACTCTTGAACCCCTCCCCACGCCTGAATATTGCAAGAGAGAAGTACATGGTCTGCCCAGGAGAACCATAGAGTCTCAGCATTAGAGGTAGGCACCCCTCTAGTCAGAATAGCATCCAATTGGTTCTACATCTCCTCAACTATTGATTACATTGTGGGGGAGGTAGGAATGTGGCATATGCTTAAAAATTTTCAATGCTTAGCAAGACAGGGGAGTGACCACGTTCCAGTGATGGCCTCCTTCTTATCTAAACAGTTGCCGTTGGATATAACGGACAAGGTTCACATTTCCACACTGACAGAAGTTTCATTTAACAGAAGGAAGATCCGCTGGTCCGAGGACCAGCAGAGGAAGGTCAAAGACTATTTGGAGGTTAGAGATCAGGGAGAGAACAATCACACCCAATATCTAGGAAGGAATAGATCACAATCAAATTTTGGGGGAGATTTCATTTCTATTGTCACGCAAGGCAATCACGAGGGTGGGTTTGGCAGTAAGTTTCAAAAGAGAAAGGAAGGTGAATGACTGGTTTGATGAGAGGTGTGCGGCTGCAAAAGAAAATTTGATTGAAAAACTAAAGGGGAGAGATAAAATTGAGATTCATTTAGCTAGGAAGAGCTATAAAACCAGTATGGTCACGGCCAAAGCCGCCTATCAGGAATCATTTTGGGCTAAGCTCAGGGAAGCTGCAGAGGAACGAAGTTCCAAAGTTTTTTGGGGCTTGATTAATCAAAAACTAAGAGGATCTGACAGTAGATTACTGGAAACGCCTGAGATCCTCCCAGAGGAATGGTATGTTCACTTTTCAGGTTTATATTCCTGTGAAGGGTTGAATACACTGGAACTCACCATAGCCGACCCGATATCAAGTGAAAACAGATGTCTAGTGATTACTGATTTAGAAGTAAAAGACTCACTTAGAAAATTAGCGATGGGCAAGGCTGCCGTATTGGATTTTATTCCACCAGAGCTTTTTATGGATAACAAGGACATCTGGGTCCCCTTTCTTGTAAGCTATTTTAATATTCTTTTAAAAAATGGCAAATTTCCAGACCTATGGAAAAGGTCTAGTATTATACCGATTTTTAAAAAGGGGGACAGGAAAAAGGCAGCAAATTATAGACCTATATCATTAATCTGTATTGTGTGCAAAATCCTGTCTGCAATTTTAGCAGAACGATTTAATAGGTGGACAGAGGAAGGTTAAAAAATGTCTATTCTGCAGTTTGGTTTATGAAGCTGTAGCATTTATATTCAATATAGGAGGCTCTTAAAAATGAATAATTTTCTATTATCTTCTGAATAAGAGCTTTGAGGTCCTTTTAGTGGTCAGTTTCCAATGCGAAAAGAACCATTTGTGCTTTACGAGTAACTCAAATAAACATAAAAGTTTACTTTCCTACTCGCCATACTGTCCAACATTTCACCTTTTGCCCTGAATCATTTACTTTACATTGGTTTCTGTATTCATAACTTTTCTACAGTGACTTGTTTTATAGGGCAGTGTTTAGTGTGCGTTCAAGAGAGGCTTCATTCCATAATTAGTAGTTGGGATTCTAGCAGACCGGACAGCACCCGCCCACTGCTCTCACTCAGACTAGGCCACAGGCCTCAGAAAGGGGCCACTATAAACACCAAGTACAGACTGAGTGACCACAGACTGGTAATCAAGACTGACTGAAACAGGTCCTGGAAGAGGTCTGAATCCGCCTGCAGTGCCACATGTCAGAGGGATGGACTGGAAAGCCCATTCTCACAAACTGTGTGTGATAGACTCTCAGTGGCGTTGTTAGGGGTGGGCTCAGGGGGCTAAAGACCCCAGTGTCCTGGCAATAGGAGGTTTGGCTGAGGGCTCATTTTTCAATGTGGGTTTACACGGTTCAAGTATCATAGCGGCGGGTTCATGTAAGGCTTCTATTTTAGAGGCTTTGTTATTTTTGTAGTTTTTACTGTCAGCAATGTCATTCTTACTAACTTCAAACACACTTTTTGCTTGTTTTAAGATCCATTTAAGTGATCTTGTGTGATCGTAGTCACGTATAATTTGTTTTCTAATTTCTGGGGTAAGCCCATAGAAGAAGCTATCACGGAATTGTACTGATTCAAAGTCTGTATCAGGTTGTGCTTGCAAATAAGCGTTTTTCAAAGTTTGTAAAAATTCATGTGGATGCGTGTTTGCATCACACGACAAAGACATGGCATGACGTAATGCTTCGTGGGGATTCCTG
>JAWWEI010631711.1:0-13833 GCA_035583255.1 Pseudotriton ruber | reverse complement strand
CAGCCTCTTCCTCTGAATGTTTTTGCCCCCCTCTGGGAAAATTCCTGCGGACGCCCATGTTGGTGAGTTTGAAGTCTGTGAATTATCCACATTCTCTTTGCAATCATAGCTGCAGACACAAACTGAAACAGTGCAAAGTTTCTTTCATTATATTTTATTTTAGGTGCTCAGCATTGTCTGCAATGAGGGAGGGTGTCTAAAAGAAATCCTATTTGCTTTATGTGAACTATTAGACCAGATATGGTTTCACAGTGTTATAGACTCTTTGGTCAACCGGTGTATCATTTGATCGACAGAATTTGAGAATCATTGTCTTAGATGTGCCCATAGGCGCATTCAGATTTCCAGAGCCTGTAACGGAGAAAGAAATATTAGTTACAGATGAGGATGCGACATTACTGGCAAACAGTGTTATTTCTGTAATAGTGATCATGATTGTAAATAGCACATTGCAAATGGCCAATTCCCTGTCATCTTGTCACATTTCAGAAGATGGAGAACACCAGAAATGTGGTCATTTTTGATAACACAAATTGGTCTGATCCACCCTGTTCTCCATTGCTAGCGGCCCCTATCTGACCACACGTTGTTGTTGGGAACTGATGCCTCTACCAAAAATGAGATCTGTACCTTCCTATGGTCAAAGTTCTGGAAGGGCAGGTGGATGGTTGAGGTATGGCCATCTGTGGTCAATAAACTTTTGAGTTGTCAGCACTCTGCCACTCAATCACATTGCCCTGACACAAAGAGAGGTGCTGGATCCACATAAAAGGGAGTTCTTCTGACAGTTGACTTATAGTTGAGGAGGAATCCCTATCCCCCTTATAATGAGTTGGTCATTAGAGACATTACATTTAACGTATAACAAAAATAATTTTAACATAAAAAATTAATCATTGATTCAAATTATCGTTACTAATGATAATTTTTGTCGTCGTAGTTGACGACGACAAAAAATTCTCGTTAGTAATTTGAGATTATGAGTTTACCAAACTGTTGTCAAGGCAGTGCAGTACACCACAAATCAACCATAGTTAGCCAATCAGGGTAATTATGAGTTAGGTGGAGGGCAAAAGAGGTGGAACTATGCCATTTGTTAATTATGACCCTGGTAGTGTATTTTGCGTAGGTCCGCCTGGGAAAGAGGCGGACCAATGAAAAATACACCACCAGCTGTGGAGTGGGCGGAGGGAGATGGAGGGAGATTGAGGATCTCCGTCTGCCTGTTTCAGACGTCAGGGAGCACCGAAAATGCTTGTAGTACATTTCTAAATGCAGCATGAGCTGTAACACAGGCGGAGGACGGCTGTGTCACAGCCTGTACTTAAAAATGTGGATTGGGGCGTGGGCTGGAACTCCACCTGTTTGCATTCACTGCTTGCATGGAAGCAGGGGGACCTCTGCGTTTTTAAAGGTGATGCACGGAGTACTGCCTGTCTCTCTGCTAATAAGCACTGTCAGACTTGTAATCTGGTGGTGCTCATAGCAGAGAGAGAGGCGGAGGGAAACGTAACAGAAAAGCGGTGTTGTGCGGAACACCGCTTTTCTGTTCCATTTGCCTCAGCCTAACTCGTAATTAGGCACATTGTAAATGTAAAATCTGAAATGTAAAGAAAGTGTGAGATATTGTTGTGTAATAGTAAGGTAAGCAAGAGCGAATAATTATTTATGAAAGTAAACAGAAGTATTGTGTGTAAGACATAGTAAGTGGTAAATGGTAGTAGAAAAATCAGAAAATGATAAGTAGTAATTGTTTCGAAAAATAAAAGTGACAATAGTGAGATCTTCATAAAAGAAGGACAATAATAAGATAGTCATTTTTTTTTTTTAATATTTTTATTTAATATTTCAAAAAACAGAAACAACTTACAGAAGTTAAAACAGTTACAATTCATAAATTCGAAAAACAATCAGCACTGGCAGTACAGAATAATTCATTCCCAGATACATTGGTCAATCAATGGTCATCTGAGTACACATTTTTTTCTTTCAAAATGTATGTTTTTTATTTTTATTTCTTAAAAAACTTTCAAAAATTCATATTGTAGGGTATCACCAATATGTACTATCAATACACAACTGCACAGCTCTCAACATATCAACATGAAACCAATATAAAAATAGCAATTAACATCAAAAGAAGGCAAAAAATGAGGTAATTTTTGTAAGCTTAGTGCAAGTGAAAAGAGTAATAATGCAACGATAATGTGTAAAACACAAATGAGGAAATATTAGTGATCTAAAATAGAAGTCTGTACACATTGACTATGAGTATTTCAAGCAAAATTTATAGAAACGCAATTGCATGGTGATATGTATGTGTAGACAGTACATGTGTACTACATATCCTCAGGGAGAATGTTGTCCAAATTGTCAGGATTGTCAGTGTTGTTGGGTTGTATTGTAATTTCCAAAAGATTTCCATTAGTGTATAATGCTTCGCAAATGATAGGAAGATTGTTTACAATGATATCTTCTTGTTTGTCATCGTTATGATCAATGAAGAGGCTGTCCAGTAGCACGTCCTTGTTGATGTTAAGCCATTGTGTGAATGGTTGCTGGGTGATGTCTTGAGGTATTGTTTCAGTTTCAATAGTGAAGTAGTTGGTACCGACATAATTGATTCCTTCAATTTTGAGGAGTACTTTTTCTACAGGTGGATCTTTTTTCTAGCAAACAAAAATAAAGAATAGTGTTAGCAATGATATTGTTAATCCGAAAGCAATTAAGTAGTAATGTAAGGAAGGCCATGAAATCTATAGTATGGCAAAATAAGTAATATATTGATTAAATGTAATATAGGTAAGTATGTACGTAGTAGTAGATATAATAAGTAGCAAACTGAACACAGTGTTTTAGTATGTATCTATGTTTGGCATGTAGTAAATGAAGTGGTAATCTTGATATGTCTGCAGGTATAGAAAAAATTATGAGTAATTGTTGTCTTGATGCAAGTAAAAAGTTAAAAAAAGTTGAGTGGTACTAGTAAAAAAAGGGAAAAATGCATATGTACAGTAAAAAAAAAAAAAGTGCTCAAAAGGTATAGCAATATTTTTAGGTAGGCTTATGTAAATCAGAAAATTAGCAATGCCCTTTGAGGTGAAGGTAATGTAATAGGTAACAGTAGGCAAAGTATGTAATGTTTGTAGTGTAATAATTTAGCAAAGTAGTGTAACAAAAATATTGTTGAGAAGAAGCAAACATTGTGATATAGATGGTGGAAGTAGTGTAAATGGATGAAAGTTTGAAATAGTGAAAGCAGATGTAAAAATAGTTAGGGGTAGTTAATATAGTTTTGTATAAGCTTGTGAAAATGTGGTAAAAGTGTATGGAAGTAAGTAAGAGTATATAAGAAAAGGAAGTTGTTATAAAGAATTATAAATAATGGGAAAAGTAACATTGTAAGAAAGATGTAGTACTAGTATTAGTTATTTAATATATTCAGGGTCATTAAGAGATGTGCAGTGGTCAAAAATATGGGGGTTTCTGTGCTAAAAGGTGTGGGATAGCTTATTTAGTAGTATACGACACTGTTGACCTTTGTGGTAAAATTGGAGGAGGTGCGCAAGAAAACTCGTTGAGCTGCTCCAAAAACAATGGCGTGCTGGGGAGAATGCGGTGTGAGATGCCAAATCTCCCACTGTATGTTTTTGAGCAGTGTTGGGTGCTAATAATGCACCTTACACATTTGTAAGTGTAGTCATGGCAAAGACATTGGCAGGGGTTGGCTTTATTGCAGCCGTTGCTTAATTGAAAAAAAATATAGATTGGGGTGAGAACATGGTGATGGCATGTGTTGATGGAAAAAAACTGTGAAATCCTGATTGTTGTGGGCAGAAAAACATATATGGTATGTTTTACCTCAAATGTGCAATGGGAAAATTGTATTATTGCGTAGGAAAAGTTGGGGAAAAAAAGTGTTGGAAAATGTATGAAAAATGCGTAGTTATGCATTGTAGCAATGCTTAATGACTCTGAAAGTGTTAGGAGAAAAGAGTAGTAAGCAATGTGAGAGGTGTTCTAGTAAATATTATAGTTACCTGGATAGTTGTTTGGCGAGTTGAATTTAACTGTTTTTCGTTTTGAAATATACGTGGTTTGAGATGTGTTATTTGTAGGTAGTCATGGAGATTAATAGTTGTTGTAGTTAGTTCTCTCCATAGTGAGATACGGATGCTGTCAGTGGTGTCCTTTATTCGGATGGTTTTAACTTCTCCAGAACCAGTCGCCCATTTAACAGTTTTAGTCTCTTGAATCTGTAAAGGAATAATAATAGAATTGAGAGAAATTTGTAGTGATGGTAGAAGTAGTTTGTTAATTAGTGTTATTATGGTTTAGTAGTAAATGTTAAAGGAAAGGTGAGTAAGGGATGTAGTTGTAAGTAATAAAGTAGTTATAGTGAAAAGTAAGCTTATTTCATAGTAGTACTAGAAATGGTAAAATTCAGTATTGTAGGGTGTGGGACATGGGAAGTGTGAAAAGAAGTAAGTGTATGTAAGTACTTAATTTAGTTGTAAGTATCATGAGAAGTAAGGTGCAATAGTAAGGGTCTGATTATGATAAGGTCAGTAAAGAAGAAATGTTGTTAAAGTCAGCAAATGCATTATTGACTGTTTTACAGACATTTTAAGAGTATGACCTGGGAGCCAGGGTTTTACTGACAGTTTCTTGAGTGTAAAGAAACAGTTGGTAATAGCCTGTGAAAAAAAATCTTCAAAGTATAAAAAGATGGTATTCCATAGTGTAATACCGACTTAATTACTACCACCTCCAGGGGTGGTGATAATAAAAATAAAGAATCAGTTGTTGAAAAAAAAATAGTTGACCACCATTGGGGCCATTAATTCTGGACAGGTATGCCTGAGCAGAATTAATGCACAAGTATAAGTGACATATATATCACTTTTACTGTGCAGCAGCAAATGGTTGGAGAGACAGATTTGGCAAAGTGCTGACAAATCTGTTTGTCCGACTATTTGGCAGAGTGGGAAAAGTTGGTAAATCATAAATACTGGGTATTTAGGTTTTTCAGACTTTTCCATCAAGTAATAGGTTGGTAACATTGTTGGTAGTGTGGTTGGTAAATCCGACCACACTACCGACAATGTCGTAATGAGGCCCTAAGTGTTGGTATAGATATGCCAATAGTGAAGTGTAGTAAATGTTAGATGTGAAGTTAGTAGAGTATGAAAAGTAAATATTGTGTTATAGAGGAAGCAATGATAGAAAGGCAGGTAAAGTTTGTTGTATGTTAATGTGTTATTGCAAGTAATGGAAAAGTACTGTGTATTAGTATAAATGTAAATAAAACATTCTGTGAGGCAGTATTGAGGGAAAGTAATAGTAAATATTGGGGTAAGCGGACTTTAGGAGGTGTATTGTGAAGAAGTATGTAATGTGAATGAAGTCAAATTGGTAGTAGTGTATGATGAAGGAAGTGTGAAGTGGTAGTTGTGACATGGGAGGTAGTGTGAAAAGTAGTGTTAATAAAAAGTAGGAAGCTTGAGATAGTTTATTAGTGTTAGTTGTTAAATATTTTTAGTTTAGGTAAAGAAAGTAGTTGGTAAAGTAAGTGTAATAATAGTTGCACTAATAATAGTTGCACTTACCTCTTCAATAGTTCCGCATATAGTTAGCAAATCATCGAGATTCTGGTGAGATTTGGCATATTTAATTGGTGATGGTGGAGGAGCAGGTGGATTTAAAATGTTGTTTGCTTGTTGAACGATGTCTGGTGGTATGATCATTGGTGGCACTCGTGATACTTTAGTTATGGAAGTTATAATAATGGCATTGTCTTTCAGCATATAATTACATAGAGATAATGCATTACCTTCTTTTGTGAGATGTGCAATATTTTCATTGTAGCAAAGTGCTTTAATGCAATTATTTACATCCGCTAATGCCATATAGAACATAGTTTTATTTTCACCTTTAGCATTAGTGTAATGTGTTATTGGTGAGCATGCAATAATATTTGCACGTAATTTTTCTTGGTAAGGAGTATTATGGTGTAGAGCATTGATGACTTTGGTGATAGTTGCCATCTGTAAGAAGAAAAGTTACGTTTAGTAAAATAAAGAAAATCACAATTTAGATATTTTGTAGCTGAAGCAGTAAGTATAAATCATTGTATAAATGTAATTAGATAGTAAGATATATAGTAAAAAGTAGAGTTATAAAAGGTAATGGGTAAGTATAATAAAACAGATATTAGTTTGTACAGTATGTTTGTAAACAATGTTGTAGGTAGTTATTAATATTGTAGATATTAGTATAGGATAAAGTTTGATATTATAATATTTAGTAATGGAAAAGTAAAGAGAGTATGAGCAGAAATAGTAATTTTGTCTGTATAGTAGTGATAGTTATATAAAAAATTTATATTACAGTACTAGCCATAAAGGTTTATGATCACTATAGTATGATTCAAGAGTTCCACATTTGTGTATTGGAATATTGCTATAGATATGGTCTAAGATAGACAAATAATTAGTAGTATATGTTGTAATGTATTGAGTACATTTGAAGTTGTCATACATAAAAGTAAGTAATGGTTTGTATGTGTTGTCTTCAGTAGCATTGATATTGAAGTCTCCAATAAAAATATGATTGGTAGTATTATATGTGTGTTTTATTGTATGTAAAGTATTATATAGTGTGTGTATAGGTATATGTGGTGGTTTGTAAAAGAAAGTAAGGTTGCATGAACTATAGTTGTTGATCAGTACAGTGGTAGTGTCAATCCCTTGGTAGTTATGGAAAGTATGGTTCAGAGAAAAACATTTTTTTATGTACAATGCCATGCCATGTTTAGTATTGTTATTATTTAATTTGTCATATAGATGTAGTGTATGGTTTGGTAAATGATATGTAGAATCAAGTGAGTGTATATTGTTTAATTCTGCTAAGCATATGATATCTGCAGAAGTGAAGTTAACATCAGAGTTTATGCAATCGAAGTTAGCAGTAATGGAACGAATATTTTGGTATATGATGGTAAGTTTGTCACTGTAGTCAGAAATATGTGGTAAGCTGGTTATTAATAATTGTTGTTGGCGCATTCTGGTCATTTCAATTGTGACATTTGGATGTTGTATGATGTGTTGTGGGTTGAAATTGTGTAGGTAAATGTTAGATAATGTTTTAGCACGGCTTAAGGCAACATAGTGTAAATGATGTACTTTGCGGGTCCCAAAATGTATGTATAATGGTTCAATGGTATCTCCTTGTGTGCGATGAATAGTGCGTGCACTAGCTTGGCGTAAAGGAAATTGTTTACGTATAACAGTGAAGTGTTGTTTTCCATATATAAATTGCCTTGTTATAGTTTGAATTGGTGTCCAGTCAGCATTGATATTTGTAGTATATAGGTGTTTGTTTATTTGACGTAGTGCAGTACCAATTAGTGGGTTATTAAATTTTATCCAGACAGTATGTGGAATATTGTTAGTGGTAGTTTGAATGTACTGTATGATGCCAGTGGCGCCATTAGTTAATCCATCTGAAGTGGCAATATTACATGTTAGATCATATGGTAGAAATGGAGTCAAATGTAAAGTATGAAATAAACCCATAGTTTTGGTATGATCAAATGGCAATTTGCGTATTATATGTAATTTGACATGTTCAGGAAAGTCTCCTATAATAGTATCTTCTGCAATGTTTGTATACAGTTGATGTGTTTGTGTATGTTGGTAAAGTACATTGTCATTCATATTGTTGACATCTTTGTTTGTAGCCATTATGTATGGTATGTATGTAGCAATTGTAGGTGGTGGTGGTTTTTGTTGTTGAAGTAAGGTTAGTATGTCAGTATGTGTTTGCTGTCCTTCACGTAATCTATTTAACAGTTGTGCAAAAGGAAGGTCATTTTGTTGTCTTATAATATTGTGTAATTCGTACAATTTGAAATGAGTTTGCCATAAGTTTTCAGTTAAGGGGCCATATAGGTATTTTGAATTTTCAAAAATATAATTGTCAAAAACCGGTTTTAATTGGTAAAAGTCTCCAATTGCAATAATAGAAATACCACCAAATGGTCTGGTGTTAGCTGTAATTTCTTGTAGTCTATTGTTGATAAAATTAAACATATTACAACCAACCATGGAGATTTCATCAATAATTAATACTTTTAGATGTAATAGTTGTGTTTGTAATTGTGTTCTTGATTCGTGTGTGAGTGGTTTGTAGTCATATGTTTGAGAGACAGGTAGTTTGAATAGACTATGTAATGTTTCTCCATTTATTTTATGGGCAGCTGTACCTGTTGGTGCAGCTAATAATATGTAAGTATTATCAGGATTTTCACCTGCTTGTGTATTGTAGTAGTGGTATAAAGTTTGGTATAATGCAGTGACGACATAACTTTTACCAACTCCAGCTCCACCAGTACAGAAAGTGTAACAAGGTTCATTCTTAGTTTTAAACCAATGAAGATGATGATAGACAAATTGTAATTGTTCTGGAGTGAGATTTTGCATGTGTTTGTAGTACAGTGATTTAGGCAAGTTGTTTTTTCGAATAGTGTCTTCTGTACTTGGTAAGCGCATATTGAGATCAAATGCTAAGTCATAACAATCATATTCATTTGGATGTATGTGTTCATTGTTAATTGTTTCATAAGGTGGTATTGGTGCAGATGGTGGGGCAGGTTCATTGTGGGCCAGTGTATGTAAAGAAAGTTCTAACTGAGTTAAAAGTTCATAGTTTTTGTTAAAAACATTACGATTTTGGTCAACAGTTTCTTTTACTTCCAAGTATTTGTCATAAAATGTGGTGCAGTTAGCAATAATATTGCTTTCAATTGTCCAGGGATAAAATAACATTAAAAGTTCTCTATAATAGTTTTCGGCGTCATTGTTTTTGTTAAAGCGACAGTACCTAATTATTTTAGGTTTAGAGCGTAATGTGAGAGTATATGTGTTTGTTGTGGTTGTGATAGTAGTATCTGTTTCATTATCAGAGAAATCTTCATCAGAGCTATAAAAATTGGACTCTGGTAGTAGATTGTCATTGTCTGTAGTAGTTTTAATTGTATGATGTTTTTTACGAATTTCATAGGAAGAAGCAAAGGTAGCTAAAGTGCAATCATGGAGTACTTGTGGTCTTTGTGTATAGTTCTTGATGAGATTGTTACATTCAATGTTAGTATCAGAATCAGCTAAAGATTGAATAGTAGAATAATCTTTCATTAAAAATGTTCTGTTTTCTATGGAATTAGTATTAATAAATATGAAAGAGCGAGTAGATTTACGTAAAGGTGTTTGTAGTATTAAGTACACTGCTTCTTGTGCACTTATTTCTGAGCTGTTGAGAAATTGGTTTCCTATATATCTTAATTGTTCTTTAATAGTGTTATTTGTGTTAATTTCTTTTGCTGCTTGTGCTAACAGTAGGCTCATACCACGTTGTGATTTGCCAATATAGGATACAATGTAGACAGCACATGCATATGCATCAAGTACAAATTGTAGATCAATATTTGCTTGCCATGATTGTAGTAAAATTAAATTGTAATTATTTATAAAGCATGCAGTAGGGGTTCGTGCTAAGAAGATGGTAGTTTTAGTAATATTAGAGCGTAAAGTGAGTATATAAGTATTTTCATCTAAAGTGGTGGAGTGTAAAAAATCATCGTAAGAAATATCTTCAGTAATGTTTTTTAGAGCAGTTTCGATAAGTAAAATATTTTGTGGATTTGGTATTTCGTCTGTAGCATCCAAAGGATGCAATATTTGTGTTGTTTGCATAGGATATTTAGGAAAGTTAAATCGACACATAAGTGATTGTTTTTTGCGACATGTTTTAGTATGTGAATGTTTTTGAAGAGACAGTAGATGTTTAATATTGTCTGGTAATGTTGTTGAACAAGAGATATATTTGTTAATAAAGACAGTAAGTTCTTCGTTAGTAGCAGTTCCAAACAGAGGTGCATTTTCTATCCATAATAGTGCATGTAT
This sequence comes from Pseudotriton ruber, assembly GCA_035583255.1. Lineage (NCBI taxonomy): Eukaryota > Metazoa > Chordata > Amphibia > Caudata > Plethodontidae > Pseudotriton > Pseudotriton ruber. The sequence goes on along the minus strand of JAWWEI010631711.1, from coordinate 3,871 downwards.
ATGTGGTGATCCTCGTTGTTGGAATTCAACTCTGTAAAAGTAATCTTTGATTTTTCCAATTGGATGCGAGTGGTGTAGTAATATAGTCTTAAAGAAAGTATGTACTTGATAATCAAAATGGCGTGCACATGTGACAGGATCTTGTTGAATTAAGAAACTTTTTTGTTCCCATGTTAAAGTAGAAATCTCTTCAGTTGTGTAATCTTTTTGTAGTACAAGTCTGCCAAGTATTTTTAATAGGTGGATCCATTTTGTTTCAGCAGCAGATAATGTTAAGAAAAAGGTGGGAATGCCAATTTGTCTGATCATAGCAAATAAATCTTTTTTACATTGTTCCCAATATGGTGGAGAGCCACGAATAGTTTTAAGGATACGATACCCTTCATTATATGTAAAAATATTTTCGGGATTATGTTTAATGTCACCAGCAGTCAATGTTTTGTTTTTGTGAGAAAATTTGCGTAATGATACCATCACTTTTCCTTGTATTTGTTTAATATGTAGTTTTCGTAATTTGAAGAAGATATTAGTGATACATGTGGCAACTCTTCTGTCATAATTACGCACTTCCCATTTGCAGATGGCACTATAATGAATAGGTATTTCTCTATGGGTATTATCAGCTCTTCTTTCTCCACAATATATGGTTGGGAAAGCAAGAAATTCTGAATCTTTGTCTTCATATAGACCACGTGGTGTATTGTTTTCTGCTGGAGCTAGACATAAAGGATCAGTAGTATTATGTATGATGGTATTATGAGTTAATAATGTGTCAAGATTACTTGCAGCAGGTGTATCACTATTACAATCAGTAGATGATTCAGAAGAGTCATTACTGTCAAAGAGTTCAGAATCTGCTGTGAGAGGTATAGACCAATTAGGATCAACAGTTATATGATAGTCTTGGTATAAGGTACTATTTTTTGCTAACCAGTTTACGGCTGCAATAACTTTATTTGGTCGAACATTTTGGTAATGAGTATAAGATTTGTATGATAATTTACGTTTTAATTTAATGGGTATAGTTAGGTTGTCATGTATTTGGCGAGGCAATATGGTGACGGTTGTCATGACATCTGATGGTACATTAACAACAGCTCCATGTATTGCTAATTGGCCACCTCTTGGAAGATGTTTTATTTGTATAAATGGTATTCGTGGAGATATTAATCTTTCTTCTAGTTCTTTCAGTTTAAGAACATTAGGTATTGGTAAAAAAGACAGATTATTTTTCACTGAACATGGTGGAATGTTGTGTTTATTGATATAGAAAAGGCAGGTATTGCAAATGTATGTTGATTTCTGTGGTGCAATGTTACATAAATTAAAAGTGGAATTGTTTAAAAGATATGGAGTACATATGTTCATATTGTGTTTGTACCATAACTGATTACATATCGTACATATATGTTCAGGTCCTTCTTGTATTAATGTGTGATAATCAGTAATTAGTTGTAAAAGCGATGTATGTGATGTTGGTGATGAATTGCAGATTGTTAAAGTATTGTTATTGTGATGTTCAGTAGTAAGTAAATTGTTTATTGTGCAAGGACCATGTATATCCATACTGTGTGTTTGTGTTTTTTGTTGTTTAGTAGAAGTGTCAAAGGTATTGTTTGGTAAATGTTTACGTTTCTTAGTTGGGCGTTTAGTAGGTGTGATGTGTTTATGTAGAGTATCTTGTTGTGTAATAGTGTTGAAGTTAAGTGTTTCATGTGGTATTGTTAAGCAGATAGGTTTGTTTGTTATATTTTTACTGTGTGATTGAAAGTAGCGATGATAAGTTGTCTGGTTAATGATCTGAGCATGTAATTTAGTGATTGATATAGGTACTGGCATTGTAGTAACAGTTTGCAAAATGTTTGATATATATTCAAATGAAGAAAATGGATTTGTAGTATTAATAGTATGTGAAATAGGATTAAAATGATCAGATGTCAATGTGTTAGTAATGTGAAACATGTTATTGTTATATACTATGGGGATATAGTAGTCATTAGTATGTAATAGTAATGGTAGCATAATATTAGGTTGAGCAATGAGAGAAAGTAGAAGGTCATTATTGTCAGATGCAATGTTTGACACAAGTTTTTTAGTGTGGAAAGAAATGTGAAAGTTATTATATTTGATGTATGTGGGAAAGTTGTGTATAGTATTAATTTTATGGTTAGTCAGCGTATTTTGACAGTTTAAATGAAAGTCAGAATAAGTAATAGTGTCATTTGAAATATGTTTTAGTATGTGATGTATTATTATTGTTGATGCATTGGTGAAACTGTTGTTTGTGTTTATATGTAAACTATTTATTCTTGTCAAAGTGGGAGTAGATGTGCTTGTAGCAGTTTCTGTGAATACATTTTGTATGGTGTTATGCATAGTTTGTGTTTGTACATAATGTGATGGTAGTATATTAGTTGTAGTGGTTAATGTAGTTGATGGTATAATATCAGTAGATGATGTGTTGGGCAATAAAAGGTTGGGTGATAGTAAATCATCAATGCTGTTAGTGTTGGTGGTAGAATTGTAATTTGTGTATGTATTTACTGTAGTTAGTGTTGTAAAAGTTGATGTAGGTGCATAGTTGTCTGTTAGCAATGTTGGTATGCTATAGATATTAGAAGTTGGCAATTTGCTTGATGGTATAGCACTAGTATATGATGTCTTTGATAATGGAATATTAGTTTTGAGTATGTCGGCATATGTAGTATTGTAAATTTCTTGCGAGTTAGTTGCTTGTAAGTCATGTAGGTTAGAGGTTAGTGTGTCAATAGTTATAGGTGTGAGTTCAAAAAGAATGTAATCCAATTGTCTGTTACGTAAACAGTGACTAAGTTGTAGTATGTGTAATAGTAATGCATGTAAAGTGGAGAAGTTAAGAAGTATACAAGCTCCATTTTGTTGTGGCAATCCTTGTGTGTTTCTGCTATGTGAGTCAAAAACATAATATATATTGTGTTGGTAAAAAATACTTATGGTATACACATCAATACAGAGAAATGCTGAAGTGTAATTTTGGAATGTAGTGTTAATAGCATGTTCAATACTAGGATAGAAAGGATCATTGGTTAGTAAGATATCACCATAATAGGAAGTGTGACGAGAAATGTTGTAAATTTTGTTGAAAAAAGTGAAAGTTGTTGGTAATTCGTCGGGATGTAAAAAATGCTGTTTTGTTTGTAAATAAAGTTCATTGTATAGTATATCACCATAATGCATAATAGTATGTAAATCATTACAGTCCCATGTATTAGCTTGTTTTTGTGATTGTAATAGCAATGAGATCATGCAATTGGGTAAACACTGTTTACCTTGCGAAGTAGTATTGAAAATATAGTGCCCTTGATGGTAATTGGCATGTATATAAGTCATGATAGCAAGCTGTTTGACTAAGAACTGTATGTTAGGAATGTGTTAAATTAATAATATAAGTCTAGCTGTAAGTAATAATAGTAGTTAAGATAAGTAGTAAAGATGTGGTGGGTTCTTGTATGGTGCGTTCTCAACAGAGATGTGGTATCCTTGCGCTATGATTCAGGGTGGGGTATTCCCAAAATTCAAAAGTGGTGAGATGTCACCCACTTTTACCAGTATTAGTATAATTTGTTTGATAATTAATAGTAGTATATTAGAAGTGGAAAATGTTATTAAGATATAAGTAGTGCTCAAGAGTAAAAAAAGGAATGATATTGTTGTCTCACTTGTATACTTGAAAATAAAAATGGTCGCCGGTTTGGAGATGAATATAGACAGGTGGTAATAGTAGGCAAGCTTCAGTAGGACAGGCTGTAGAAAAAAAAAAAAACATAGAAAAAGCAAATTAGTCAATAGTAAACAGGAAAAAAAAAAAAAAAAGGTGATCATGGCATATATA
>JAWWEI010620628.1:1897-13857 GCA_035583255.1 Pseudotriton ruber | reverse complement strand
CGCAAACCCAAGTGGCCCCAACAAGACCTCAGACACCGTGGCAAGCATTGGATGGCACGCCAGCAAACAGGGCCCGCGCAAACCCCTGTGGCACCACCAAGAACTCGGACACCGCTGACAGCATTGCATGCCATGCCAGCAAACACAGGGCCCCCAAGATGCCCCATCAAAACTTCCTTGTTTGGCCCACTTGCCAGAGACTGATTGAAATTTACCGGCCTTGAAAGTATTTTGATATAAACAACTGTGCAATAAAATTAAATGACAACTTTATAACATGTTAATACTGAATACAAAATTTCAATAAAGAGCAGCTAAACAGAACTGTATCTCTCTGTTTGTCATCGCAGCTTCAGGCTTCAGGTGGGCCGAAAAATGATAGCTAATAAAGATTATACCAATCTATTGCATTATGATGTCATACAGCAATGTTCAACAACACACGCTACATCTAGCCCATCATGGCAAATACTGTAGATGTCAGTAAGTTCTGTTCACAGGGTAATGTACAGTACCTGTGGAGGGAATGCAGTACCTGTATAAATAGATCTCAGGAAGTTCAAATTACAGTGTAATGTACTTTACACCACCAATAAACATTTTCTTATTTTCGTGAGGTGTGCAAAATTTGGTACTGTACAAAGTGCCGATTTACCAGACAGCTGTCATAATATTTACAGTACATCGTTGGAAGATCCAGTCATCATAGGGCCTTGTCTCCCAAAGCCTCATTGTCTTGAATGCTGCGTCTGGCCTGCGAGTCGCGAGGAATGATTTTACACATACAACACTCATAATATTAAAATGTTGCCTGCTTGACATGAGACAGCCAGCACCACAGCCCACTGTAATTGCACTTACTATCCTTCATATTTTTATTGTAAATATAAATAACAATAAAATAAATACTCTATAAGATGTGAGAGATACAACTCCTTTGTGCATCAACTGACAAAATACGCAACTTTGCAGACAGCCAGGCTGCCAAACACAGCCTTATGAAATATTGGGTTTCTACAGTACAAAAGCAGTGGTGGTATTATAATTGATAAGGACATGTTTCGTACCCTCCAGCAAAAGCTAATATTGATACAGCTGAGGGGCTGCATGGGAAACGTGCAACATTGTGCTGTACAGATTATGTGTTTTGCACTGCTCTACAATACTGCAATGTGTGGGTGCTGGCCACAAGCTGAGTGCGCAGGGGACATGAAGTGGCTGTCAATGACTTGCAAGTAGCTCACGACTCCTTCCAGTGGGAGAATGATAGAATGCACTGCGCCAGATTTCTATCGCCAAGAAAATGTGCATACTTAATGTTAACTCGTTGGCCACTAGTGACCGGCTGAACTCATGAGCTACCTGCGGCGGCATCACAATGCAACAATAACGCGTATCTGTCTGTGTGTCGCAAGTGCTCCGGCACAATGTCAGTGACCGACCTGCACTGTCGCCGCCTCGGTACAGGCATTCCGTCAACGACTGCGAGTCGTGGTTGGGAGCTTGCTCTGAATCTCCAGAGTGGACATCTGGCCAAGCGTGGAGGTAAGGGTTTGACTCCTTCGAATCACGTGGCGTCGACCCCTCATTCCACCGAACTGAGCGGCACCACAGCCCAGGGAGGAGAGCTGTGTCAGTGTTCCCGTGTGGAGACGGCACCCAGGCGTTCACCACTGGGTTCTCCTCGGAGGTCCCCATCTGTGTCATCTGTGTGGCACCATCTCTGGGAGTCAGATGACGGGCCTAAGACTCGACCTCATACCTTGCACGGGAAATCCAGCGAGCACAGGCACTCTCGATCTTCCAAGTCCAGCTCTCATAGTTGGTGCCACCGCCACCGCTTCCGCTCTCTGCGGCATCGCTCCATAACACCGTTTGAGGAGGAACGACGTCCAGTCCCTCGATCTAACGAAAAGGGGCCAGCTCCTCGACCTCTTGACACGTACATAATTCCACAGGCATCCAAGCAGCAGGTCCTCTCCGAAGTCAGGGATGTCTTCTGCATGCTCGTGGATCATTTTCCTACCTCGGTGCAGGTGGTGGACCTGGGTGCTTCGGCTCCGGTAGTTACTGCCAAGGCGTCAGTTCCCTCTTCCTGAATTGCGGCAGGTGCAGCCTCGGGTTGGACTAAGGACCCCTGACCTGGTTCCTCAGGTGCAGGGGGGACCATTACCAAGCCTGCCGCTGAGGTGAGCCCAGGGGTCTCCTTTGCGCCATCAGGGGGGCCGGGGTTTCCTGCTGGAGGTCTGAGGGAGAGGCCTTTCGGGTCTCAACCCTTCCTTTGCCTTTTGCCCTGTGGGGTCAGATCCAGGTACTCAGATCTGTTGGAACTGAGTGTGGCTACCCCGATCATACTGCCCCGCCGGGCAGACCTGCTCCCTCGGGGGGTGGGGGGGGCGCTGCTCCACCCAGACCCAGCCAGTCTCAAGCTCCACGCTTGGCTTCTGAATGGGTGAGATACAGCCACTGGGATCTGACTGAAGATGTTCTGGAGGTAGTTATGGCTGCTTGCAGGCCATCAATGAGAGCCATCCACAACTCGTGTTGTTCGCGATTTTGTGACTGGTGTACTTCTAAAGATTTGGATCCGTTCAACTGGCCTGTCACCTCAGTCCTGAGCTATCTGCTCTGCGTCATCGTAAGCACCCAGGGCTGAATGCCACTACCATTTGTGGTTATGTGGCAGTCATCTCCATCTTTACTTATTCTCTGGACGAGAAATCTCTTTTTCAGATCGGCTTGGTAAAGCAGTTCCTCAAGGGACTTGTGAATGTTTCCTCACAGGCCTCCTATGTTTGAGCCCTGGGATTTATCTTTGGTTATTTCTGTTCTGCAGGGGCCTCCATTTGAGCCCATGCATTCTGTAGATATGCAATTAATATCTTGGAAAACTATCTTCCTGGTGGCAATTACATCTGCCCGCCGGATAGGAGAACTACAGGCCTTGTCTGTTGATGAGCCTTATACAAAAATAGAGCCAACAAAAGTTGCTTTGAAACCTAAACCTTCTTTTTTGCCCAAGGTAGTGGCCCCTTTTCATTTGTCCCAATCTCTCTGTCTTGCCTGTCTTTTACCTCCCTCCAAATCTGGGTAGGGAGGAAAGAAGACTACACCGTCTCTGCCCTAGGAGAGCGTTAATTTATTACATCTCGCACTCCTCAGAGTCCAGTTATGACCAGCAGCTTTTTGTCGGTTATAAAGGCAAAAGAAAGGGAAAATCCACATCTAAGCAAGCCCTGTTCAAATGGGTTGTGCTTCTGATCAGAAAGTGTTATGAGATTGTTAATCCCCCCCAAAGTGATCAGGGCACACTCTACAAGAGGTGCCACAGTGACCACTGCTTTCTTGGGTGGTGTGTCATTAGAACATATCTGTCAGGCTGCCAACTAGTCTTCTATTCTTACCTTTGCCCGTCACTATAATCTGGACATGACTGCAAGGAGGGATGCCTTATTTGGCAGCTCAGTGCCCCACAACTCTGTACCACATCCCTAAACACACTGATGTTAGGCTGTTCCATTATATATACAACTGTACTCTGTATATACACCTATTTGTATATATTGTACATATTGTCATTGACAATTTTCACACCACAGCCACAAACACTGCTTTGGGAGTGGTTCATGATTAGAATGCTGGGAACCCACTATCCATTAGAAGAACTATTTACGTACATTCAGGGTAACGTAGGTACTAATAGATAGTGGGTTCCCAGCATTCTTATCATGAACCTGGTGCTTCCATGGTTCCAGAACGGAGAGCGAAGATTTTTTTCTGAGCCTCCTCTACCAGTGCTCGAGGCTGGTGCAGGGCATCGGCATCATTGTCGAGAGGGTGCAGTCAACCTCCGGCGCCGGCAGATGGCAGTGAGTGCGTCACATTCCATATATGCACCAGCTCGGACCCCATGAGTCAGTTCCTTTTCGTCTGCGTCGCCAGATGGTTAGAGTCAGGAATCCTTCTTTCCAACTGCAATTTTGGGCCTAGTGACTAATTTTCCTCAGAAGATGTCTTCACCGGCTCACGGTTTTACGCTGTGCTGCAAGTGCTCCGGCACGATGTCGGTCACCGACCCGCATAGTCGATGCCTCTGGTGCCTCGATGTCGGGCATAACTCCGATGATTGCGGGTCATGCCAACACATGCGGGCCAAGACTCTGCGGGAGCAGGCTCTGAAGCTTCAGAGCGGGCGTCCGGCCAAGCGAGGAGGTAAGGGCTCGACTCCATCGAGTCTTGCAGCATCGACCCCTCGATCCACTGATCCGAGCGATGTCGTATCCCTGGTGAAAGAGCCGTGTCAGCGCTCCCTCACAGAGACGGTGCCCAGCTGTTCACCACAGGGTTCTCCTTGGAGGTCCCCATCGGTGTTATCTGTACGCCGCTATCCCTGGGAGTTGGATGACAAGCCTGAGACTTGATCCCATTCCTCCTGCGCGAGGTCCAGAGAGCAGTGGGTCCTCAAAGTCCAGTTCGCACAGCCAGCGCCACCGATCCTGCTCTCCACGGCATCACTCCCTGACGCTGCTGGAGGAGGAGCGATGTCCAGTATCGAAATCTGTCCCTAAGGGGTCGGTTCCTTGACCCCTTCCCCAGGATGTTGCTCCTCAGGCATCCACGAGGCAGGTCCTCACTGAAGTTAGGGATGTTCTGCATATGCTGGTGGATCGCTTTCTTCTTTCAATGCCTCCACGCCGTTAGTGGGTCCGGGTGCCCAGGCCCTGGTAGTTACTGCCGCAGCATCACATCCCTCGTCCTCGACGTCAGCGGCTTCTGCCTTGAGTCAATTGAAGGACGCCTGCCTTGGAGTTTCTGTAGCAGATGGGGCCATCAACAAGTCATCCTCCAAAGGGCTGCTGTTCCGTGAGGTGGCTGAGGTGAGTCCAGGGGTCTCCTTCACATCCTCAAGGGAGTTGAGGTTTCCTGCTGGAGGCCTCACCCCTTCCATTGCCTTGCACCCTGCGGGGTCGGGCTCTGTGGAGGGACTTTCTGAGTCCAGGGTCACCCTGGGGGTACCTTTGCACTCAGATGATGAGGGCGAGGAGGTGGTGGGTGAGGAGCCCCGCTTTGGGGGCCCCATTGACTGCCTTCACCCAGGCCTCTTTTTTGCCAGTGGCCTAGACAAGTCACCAGACAGTCATCTAGGGGGCCAGGACCCTGCTTTTTACCCCGAGCAGGGTTCTGGGTCCTGGCATGTTGTCAGAGAGGCCACAACGACTCTGGGGATCGAGCTCCCTGCCCCAGAGAAGACTACTAATGTCTTGATGGATTTCTTGGAGGAGCCTGCAGCCAAAGGCGTAGCATCCCTACTCTTTGCTTTAGCTCTTTCTGAGCCCATCCTTGCGCTCTGGGAGCACCCAGCCAGTATTCCTGTGGTCGACCCCCCGTCTTGCCCGGAAATACAAGGCTTCGACTGGGGATCCAGCGTTTGTGCGTGTCCATCATTCGCCAGACAGCCTAGCGGTGCAGGCTCCAATTGTAAAGTCGAATGTCACCACTTTCCCTGTTCATCCCCCAGACAGGGACTCCAAGCGCCTAGAGGGCTATGCCAGAAGAATATATTCTTCGTGTAGCCAGGGGTTAAGATACTTGAATTCGGTGTCCACTTTCGCTCGGTACGCACAAAAGATATTCACCGAGCTCCAGAAACTTGTGGAGTTGGTGCCTGAGCAGCTTCAGAGCAGCATCTCCCACATGGCTGCCAAGGGCTTTTAGACGACTAAGCAAGCCTTAGTCTGTGGCATGGACACGGCTGATTTCATCGGTCATGCCATGGCCACCTCGGTATCCATACGTCATCATGCATGGATACGGTCATCCCACTTCTCCCCGGATGTCCAGTCCACACTTTTAGACATGTCGTTCGATGGCAAGCACCTCTCTGGTGCAAATGCAGATGAGGCCTTGGAAAGGTTCAGTGCCACGCACATGATGGCACTGAAGCTTGGGTGCAATCCTGAACCTGCCAAGAAGTCCTTCCTGGTGAAGAAACCTTGGCCAGCCAAACAGGTTCAGTCTGCTACTGAGCAACAACCCAAGAAGCAGCTTCCACTGCCCACCAAGGGCCCTGGCAAAGGCCGGGGTAAGGGTCAGAGCAATAATGGCTCGAAAGAGTCCACTCCTCCTTCGAGGTCTTCTTCCTGACCTTCCTCCTGTCTTTTCTCATCCCACCCCAGTGGGGGGACGGCTGTCGGGATTTGTGAAGCGATGGAAGGAGATTACCTCAGACCGGTGGGTCCTTCAGATCATCAGATCGGGGTATTGCCTTCCATTTCGGATCAGGTCTCACCCTTCCCCCCACCACCCCCATGAAGATGCAGAGGGACCACATATCTGTCCTGAAGAAGGAGGTGCTCCTTCTCATACAGAAAGGGGCGGTTCAATGGGTGCCCATCACCCAGAGGAGCCACGGGTGGTACTCCTGTTACTTTCTGTCAAGGCCTGCTACCTCCTGCTCGTCCACTACAGGGTTCATGGGGTCCGACATAGCGAAAGCCGCTACGACCCCAACAGATTTGTATAAAAGGTCGGCGTAGCCCGCAAAGACCCAGGGTCCACTGGTGTTAACACCTGCAGAAAGGGGAGACAAGAAAAGAGTAAAGTTTAGTGGACCTGGACCCCTAAATCAAATGTGCAGTGGAGAAAGAGTAAGCTAATGCTTACCAGAGGTGTACCCCAAGCACGTTCTAACCACGGGCTGGCCAGGTCCCACTGCAAGGCGGAACCTTCTTCCCAATACTGGGAGATGATGGGGTTCGATTTTCCTACCCTAACTACTGGACTGGGAACTAGGAACTAACTAAGCCTAAAGAGGGAACTAGGGGCCTAAGGCTACAGACAGGGGAAAGTCAGGGACGAACCAATGACCAGAGACAACTGGGAAGGGGCTGTACCAAATGTCAGACAAAGCAAGACAGGGACAAAGCCAAAGGATCAGAACCAGCCGGGCAGCAAAAGTACAGAACGTCAAGCAAAGCAAGTCAGGGACAAAGCCAAAGGGTCAGAACCAGCCGGGCAGCAGAGGTGCAGAACGTCAAGCAAAGCAAGTCGGGGACAAAGCCAAAAGGGTCAAAAACCAGCCGGGCAACAATGGTACAGAACGTTAGGCAAAGCAAGTAAGGGAGAGAGCCAAAGGGTCAAACCGGAAATCCAATCAGTAACAGCAGGAGGGAGACAAACACTGAGCACTACAGGGGCGGGTGAACAGAGGAAACAACAGAGAGACAAGGCTGACACCAACAGGGAATAGTACCACCGTAACGCCAAATGAACAGGAAGCAACACGCCAGGACTCACCAGGGGGCAATGTCCAGACAGCGTCTCGACATGCGTGGTTCGTTTACATACCGCCGCTGCTCAAGACTTCCGGTCTGAGAGTGGGCCCAGTGCGTAGAGCGTCAGAGACAGGAGACGGCGCAGGCATCCATCTTGGGTGAGGCAAGGACGGACCGTACTGCCGTAACCATGGCAACGAGTCAGGAGACACTGCGTGACTGTTGCATACAGTGGGATCAGCCGTTTTCCGGGAGGCGCCTCGAAGATCGAGTCTCCTATAGTGTCCTTTACGTGCTCGGACCCCCTCGAGTGGCAGGGGTTGCAGTTTCCCAATCCCCATGGGCTGGAGCCTGGAAGGTGAGTACCAAGAGATTTGCCCTCCACAGACCCGGATCAGGCGACGTCGGGCAACCCCTGACAGGATACCCCCCCCACCGGAACGATCCATTGCCGGAAGAAAGATACGCCGAGAGGACAAGGCAACCAAGCAGGAGGAGGGAGCACGAGCAGGCCGCAAAAAAGACACATGAAATACTGGGTGCACATGCATTGCAGGCGGCAGATCCAACCGAAAAGCCAAGTCGGAGACCTTCGCAAGGATCCGAAACGGGCCAACGAAACGTGGACGGAACTTCGGGGGACCCGTGAGGCGTAGGTGTTTGGAGGACAACCAGACGTAATCCCCCCGGGGATAGACTGTGGCAGGACGACGAGAGGCATTCGCCGCCTGTTCCATCTGAGAGCGAGACAAGACCAACGCTGCCTGGATCACCAAAACCCGTGCACGCAGTGCCCGGAACCAGGTAGAGACCGGCGTAGACGGTCCCTTCGGAGCCAGAGAAGTCGGGAACGGGCGAGGGTGGAAACCGAGATGTGCAAAAAATGGAGACATGCGGGTCGCAGCATTCTTACGAGAATTCAACGCGAATTCCAGCAGGGGAATACAGGTGGACCAGGAAGATTGGTGCGAAAGACAAGAAACCCGTAGATACTTTTCAATCTCCTGGTTCGCCCTCTCCGTCGAACCGTCCGTTTGAGGGTGATACGCGGTGGAATAGCGAGCATCCACCCCCAAAAGGTTAAGGAGTTCCCTCCAGAATGGAGCAGTAAACTGGCTCCCATGATCAGATACCAGAACCTCGGGAAGCCCATGATGTCGGTAGACATGGGCGAGGAACAAAGCCGCTAACTTGCGGGCCGTCGGTAAGGCAGTCAACGGGACAAGACAAAGCATCTTTCACCACCCAAAGGTGCTTGAATACAGAAGACGGGGGCAGGTCCGTAATGAAGTCCATGGTAAGGAACAGCCAGGGTGCATTGGGTATGGGTAAGGGTTGCAAGAGTCCAGCTGGGGCCCTGGAGGATGACTTGCTCCTAATATACTGAGAGCAGTCCTCCAAAGGTTTCTGCACCGATACCTGCATGCGGGGCCACCAAAAGTGACGCTTCAAAACGTCAAAGGTTTGCTCAGCTCCAGGATGTCCCATAGATGGTGCCGCATGTACCCAGTGAGTGAGTTTAGCCTGTAGAGGGACGGTTGGTACCCATAAACGACCGTCCGTGAATGCCAAGCCGTCTATCACGGTGAACTGTGTCGTCGCGGGCCAAGGAATACTGACAACGGCTGTCTTAACATTGATGAGAAAAGTGGAAACAGGAGTTTGGATGGTAGTTAGAATCGTGGCTCCTGAGAATAGGGGCGTCTGGGGAGCGTGGCTGGGCACATCCCCGAACTGACGAGAAAGTGCATCCGCACGAGTATTTAAGGTGGCAGGCCTGTAAGTGATCTGTAGGCAAAAACGTGAAAAGTAAAGAGACCACCGTAACTGACATGGTGACTGCGCTACAGCTTTGGAAAGATATTCCAAATTCTTATGATCAGTGTAGACCACAACCGGAAGGAGAGCTGCCTCGAGGTAGTGTCTCCACTCTTTCAAGGCAAGTAAGATTGCCAACAGCTCGCGGTCGAAGACCGCATAATGACTCTCTGCTGAAGAATATTTATGGGAGTGAAATGCTAAGGGGTTTAGGAACCCGTCATCTGTCTTCTGCGAGAGAATGGCCCCTGTCCCTTGATCGGATGCATCGCACTCTACATAAAAAGGCTACTTGTAAGGCCTGAAATGCTGTCTGTTGAGGATCCTCCCAATGAAACGCTGTATCCGTTTTCATGAGGTCTGTCAACGGTGCTAGAAGGGTCGAGAAATGAGGAATAAATTTCCGATAATAATTGATAAACCCAACATATCGCTGGAGGGTCTTCACGTTTGGCGGCGGGAGCCATCCCATAATGGCTTGCAATTTCCGAGGGTCCATAGAAAAACCTCCCTCCGTAACCACATACCCCATGAAAGTAATCGAGGTATTATGAAATTCGCATTTTTCTGGTTTTGCGTATAACCGATTCTCTTCCAGTCTTTTCAACACCAGATTCACTTGGTTCTTATGGGTGTGGAGGTCTTTCGAAAAGATTAGCACATCATCTAAATAGAGGACCATGAACTGGTAATCGTAGTCCGTGAAAATGGCAGACATGAAGGCCTGGAAATAGGCAGGGGCATTGGCGAGCCCGAAGGGCATCACCAGATACTCGTAGTGGCCCAAACGGCACTGAAAGGCCGTTTTACACTCGTGACCTGCTTGTATTCTCAGGAGATTATAGGCCCCACGCAGGTCCAATTTGGTAAACCACTTGGCCCCTTGAATTCGGTCAAAAAAGACAGGGATTAGAGGCAAGGAATATCTGAAAGGAATGGTGATGGCATTCAACTTCCGATAATCTATACAAGGCCTGAGTTCGCTTGTGTCTTTCATACTTATAAAAAAGATGGGTGCCCCTAACGGCGATCTGGAATGTCGGATAAATCCCTTCTCTGGGTTTTCTTGTTTATACTCTTCCAGGACTTTGTCTTCTTTTGGATTTAGCGCGTAGATGCGACCTCTTGGGAGAGGCGATTCTGGGTAGAGATCTATCCGACAATCGTGAAGTCTATGGGGGGGTAAGGATTGTGATTCCTTTTTATCGAAGACATGTTCTAAGGCTTGATACTCTGCGGGAACAGTCTGATGTAACACGTTCACCATGACGGCGGAAGGACTGCGGTATAGAACTGGAACCCATAGTCCTTCTATGGATAAGACCGCGTTTTTCCAATCTACTTGTGGGTTTTGTTGTAAGAACCACTGCAAACCAAAAACCATTTGGAAATCTGGGGATTGGATAACATTGAAGGCCCAGGAGCCCAAAGAGCCTTGATCAGTAGAAAGGAACAGCTTTTGTGTGACGTGAGTTACCTGTCCTTGTTTAAGAGGGGTTCCATCGACTGACGTCACCGCAAATGGTTTGGGATGCGGGACTATAGGAAGATTCCACAGGTTCACCAGATCTTCTGAGATATATACCCCTGGGGCTCCTGAATCTAGCATAGCATAAAGGTCTGGAATGTGAGGTATTCCTATTCCCACTAATCTGACTTTCAGAAAGGCGTGAAGGTCTGTCCCTGCTGGGACAGGACCTAGGATGTGGGGGGCTTTTGGGATGCTCCCCGACCTGTCCCCCCTACAGATCGGGTTCTGGCGTTTCCCTGCATCGGCCTGAGGGGGCAAGTCGCTAGGAAATGCAAGGCAGACCCGCAATATAAACATAACCTCATGTCCCTCCATCTCTGTCTTTCCTGAGCGGTTAGAGGGGCTCGGATTTCCCCCAGTACCATGGGTTCCCCCATATCGGTGGCTGCTGTGGAGGATATCAAAGGAGGGGCTAGCCGAAAACGAGAAGGAATCGTTTACCTGCGAGAGGAAATGCGGTGGTCGATACGCATGACCAGAGCTATCAGGTCTTTTAACCGTGAGGGCAAAGGATGGACCTGTATCAGGGCATCCTTCAATTCTTCTTTGAGACCTTCCTGGAATATGGCCACTTGGGCCTCATCTTGCCAGCCGACTTCGGCGGCAAGAGCTTGGAATTCCGTTATATAGGTGCGGATGTCCCTAAATCCTTGTTTAACTCGCAGAAACTCTCGCGCCTTAGTGCATACATGATATGTAACGTTGAATATCGTGGAAAATTCATTCAGGAATAATTGGTAGTTGTTTAAAAGAGGGTCTTGTCTCTCTATAAATGGCGTTGCCCACTTGAGGGCGTTTCCGTCCAATAGTAAAAGGATCTGGGTGACCTTTTGGGTATCTGAGAGGAATAACGCAGGGCGTTGAGTAAACAATAACTTGCACTGGGCAATAAAAGGACGGTAATCCTCAGGAGTTCCAGTGAACTTTCGAGGCATACGCATAAGAGGTTGTGGTGTATAATCTCTGGGAAGAACGTTCTGAAGGACTGGCTGTAGGAGGTTTGGAGCCGGGGCGGCCGGGATGGCCGGGATCGCCTGAAGGGTCTTCACTGCTTCCAGGCATGAATGCACTTGCCCCTGGAGAGACTGTAAAGCGGCGGCAATGCCGTCGATTGATATAGGCAGGGTCTGGACATTTCTGTCAAGGCCTGCTACCTCCTGCTCGTCCACTACAGGGTTCATGGGGTCCAACATAGCGAAAGCCGCGACGACCCCAACAGATTTGTATAAAAGGTCGGCGCAGCCCGCAAAGACCCAGGGGCCACTGGTGTTAACACCTGCAGAAAGGGGAGACAAGAAAAGAGTAAAGTTTAGTGGACCTGGACCCCTAAATCAAAT
>JAWWEI010609540.1:0-14075 GCA_035583255.1 Pseudotriton ruber | reverse complement strand
GTCCATCTTGTAAATGTTCAAAACCACAAAATATAGCTAATTCTCTTAACTTGGCTACATATGTGGTAACGGGTTCGTGTTGTGCCTGCTTCCTTTTGAAGAAACGATAACGTTCCATGACGATGTTAGTTAATTTTCCAAATTGTAGTTCAAGTTTTTTTTCAGTGTTTTTAAAACAATCCATTGTGTCTCCTTCTCCAGAATCCACTTCTAACTCTGGTAAAGTATTATAAATTCTTCTTCCTTCTAATCCCAGACAATTTAACAAAATTGCCTGTTTCCTCACAGCTCCAAATCCACTGCCTCCTATGGCAATTAAATAAGTATCAAAGATGTCTTTCCATGTTTGCCAGGGAATGACTGGATCCCCAGGTATAGGTAAGAATAACGGAGGTTTGTCAAGGTGTTCAGCCATGTATTTAAATTAATTAAGAAATTTGTTCTATTTACTGGTGAAAATAAGTGATAAATAAAAACAGTACCTTTAATTAGTGCTCTTCAAAATTCTGTAGATTAATGAATGATGATGCGAGAGTTTTGTTGATATTTTTCCAGATCAGTATTTGCTCTGTGCAAACAGCTTTCTTTGTTTTGCTCCTTATTGCGCATGCACACGGGATTAGTTCCTGGTTGTTGTGCACATGCTCGGTTGAGGCTCTACTCGCGTCTGCGTGATCAAGGGAGAGCGCGAGCACCGTACAAACGTGCTGTATGCGCGTGCGTGTCAGCAAAGCGCGAGGAGTAGGGAACGGCTCCTCGAGCAACACATGCTAAAACCAATTCCAATCCACGAAATCCAGACAGGATCAAGTCAGCTGTAGGGTCCATTGAGGGATGACTCCATGGGGTAGCTGCAGGAAGAGATTGAGATTTGGCTGAGTCCCCAAAAAAACGGCATCAACACAGGAAGACACTGTACTCGGTGTGGAGTACCCAAATGGCAGCCTGACCCCACATAGACAAGTCGCTCGTCGCCAAATGAAAGAATGAGGCTGCTACAAGGTAAGTAGTTTCTTCTTCTTTATTCTCATAAAGGGACTCCAACACCTAGCTTGTTCATCAGTAACTGCCTTAGAATTCATGCTGGAGTCTTTAGGTAAACTTCTTAGAACTTGAGTGAGATCTAGAACATTGACTCACTTAAAGATACAAGGTGTTTTATTTACATTCATATTTCTAGTACTTTCATAACATCATAACATATCTTCCCCCTTATAACAACAACAAATTATTATTTTTTTTTCCATTTTTCTATTTGAAATTTAATTTTGTGATGTATTTTTCTTTCATATTTTATTCTCATATTCTGATGGAAAGCATCTACATACATCTTTCAAACTCCACCTTCTACCATCTGCTACTTCTACTACTTTTCCTGAACCTAATACTGCTTTTACTTGAATTGGCTCGCCCCACTTTTACTGTAATTTCTTTTTGTACGTTGGAACTCTCACTCGCACCCAATATCCTACAGATACATTCATTGATGACATTATTCTAGAAATGGTGGAAGAAGATCTAGCTTCGTCTGGTTTCATGTATTTCTCTAACCAGGCTGGGCATGATTTGTCATAGGGAAATCTCCTTCTCATATTTGTAAATGGGCTGCTACTAGATGTTCCAGTGTAAGGTGTTGTCCTATATTCCCATAGCATTTTTCTCAATGCTTCTCTCCAGTCTAATCCACTTCTCTTAGTTAGCTGTAATGTATTTTTAATTGTACGATTAAATCGCTCTACTAGCCCGTTTTGTTCAGGGGCATATAGAGCTGTTCGCCAGTGTCTAATTCCATTTTCTGATAAAAATGTTTGTGTCTCAATTGATACAAATTGTACTCCGTTATCTGTCACTACTGTTTCAGGATTTCCTTCAATTGCAAATACATCTTTCATTGCTGACACAATTGTTTTTGTGTTAACTTCATGCGCCTCTATTACAATTGGCCATTTGCTTCTGTAATCCACAAATACAATCAGATACTTCACATTTCCTAACCCTTCTATAGGTCCCATTATGTCTATTGCAACTTTAGACCAGACTTTACTCGGTACTGGGACACTTATTTTATCATTTTTCTTCACTACTGTTGAATGAGTTTTGTCACTCATTGCACACGGTATACAATCATTTACAAACTCTTCCACCATATCATCCATGAGGGGCCACCAAAATTTATCTCTCAACTTCCTCTTCGTCATCCCTCTCCCCAAGTGTCCTTCATGCACTAACTCTATTATTTTATTCCTAAATTTCTGTGGAGGTATTATCTTCCCATTCCTCAATACACATTCATTTACAATGTACAATTCTAATCTAACATTCCAAAAATTATACAACTGTTCTTCCAACTTGGAAATTCGATCTGGCCACCCTTGAATTATTCTCTTTTTTAACAATTCATAATCTGTATCTTTTTTTAACTCATCGTCCCAATCATTTCTATCCATTCCTTTAGTTTCTGACAGTTGAGCAACAACTCTCCAATTCTCACTTTCACCATCCTGACTCGAATCTTGTTCTTCTTCTAATACAGTTCCTAATCTTGATAGACAGTCTGCAACTAGGTTACATTTACCTTTCACATAATGTACCACAAAGTCATAATTCTCTAAGTATAACATCCACCTGCCTACTCGTGGTGTCACCTCTTGGATATCTTTGTCATTGAATATAGATAATAACGGTTTGTCATCTGTTTCCACAGTGAATTTTAAACCCCATAAAAAAAAACTAAAATGTTTTATTGCCCAACATACTGCTAGCGCTTCTCTTTCCAAAGTTGAATATTTACTTTCAGCTCCACGTAACACTCTAGATGCAAATCCAATAGGCCTAATTTGACCATTATTTACTTGGGATAACACAGCCCCTAAACCTTTTAAACTTGCATCTGTCGTTAATATTGTAGTCCTCCTACCATCAAATGCTGATAACATAGGAGCATTTGCCACAGCTTTTTTTAAATCTGTAAATTCATCTTCACATGCTGTACTCCAAATAAATTGTGTATTTTTTTTTATTAGCTCTCTCATCTTGGAACACCTCTCCGCTAAGTGTGGTATGAACTTCGAATAATATTCTATTAAACCTAGAAATGATCTTAATTCATCTTTCGACGCAGGTACTCTAAAAGTTTCTACAGCCTCTAAAAGTTTCCCTTTTGGTACTACACCTCCTTTTACTAATCTATGACCCAAATAGTCCACCGAACTGGCCCCAAACTTACATTTGTTTTTTTTAATGTTAATCCTGCACCTCCTATTATTCCTAGTACTAACCTCAAAGTACGTATGTGTTCATCTTTGTTCTTACTAAAAATTAATATGTCATCCTGAAAACATATGACATTCTCAATTCTCCCCAACAACTTGTACATCACTCGCTGAAAAACTGAAGCTGCTGAGGCTAACCCAAACGGCATTCTCAAGTATCTAAATAAACCAAATGGTGTGATAAACGTTGTTAGAGATCTACTATCATTATCAAGTTCAATTTGGTGGTATGCTGAACTTAAGTCTAATGACGAAAAGTAACATGCATTCGACACACACATAATTATCTCGTTGATTCTAGGCAATGGATGTTTATCTATCAAAATGCATCTATTTAGTTTTTTAAGATTCACACACAATCTCAACTCTCCCGTAGATTTAATAGCCAGTGCCATCGGAGAAACCCATTCCGAAGAGTCTACCTCTTCAATAATTTGTTCTTCTAATAGTCTATTTAATTCTTTACGTAGGGGCTCAATTAACTCTTTTTTGACTGGTCTTAACTTTTGCGACACAGGTTCACAACCACTTTTCATTATAATTTTCAACTTATATCCTTGGAGTTTTCCAATTTTTTCTTGAAACGCTAATGGAAATTCCCTGCACACATGTTCAAATTCTATACCTTCACTACTAACAATATTATTATTGGTTATTTCATTTATATACCCATCACAAGATATATTACCTCGAACTGTAGGATCAATTTTCATCTTAAATTCTGTTATTTGATCCCAACCCAGTAGGCAATCACCAATCTCTACTACATAAACATACCCTAATATCGTATTCATTCCATATTTCAGTGTTGCTTTCCATTTACCAATAAACACTAATGGTATTCCTCCATATACTGTACTATTTGTTTGTACTGGTTCTAACTCATTAATCGATTTTTTAAGCATATTTAAGAATATATTCTTATTAATAACTGTAAATGCTGATCCTGAGTCAACCATTAATTCTATTTTTGTATCATCTATTCTAATTTCACACCAAGGTCCATACTTTTGTCCAACATTTGATACATTTTTTATCTGAAGAAAATGTGTTTTCTTTACTATAGATGCATCTTCCTTTCCTTGGCTATCTTGTTCTTCCTGGTTGCTTGAATAATCAGTATTAGATAAATATTTTATAGATTTTTTTTTTAATTCTTCCCGACAAACTTTGGCAAAATGTCCCCAACGTTGACATTTGTTGCATTGATTCTTCCTCGCTGGACATTTTATGCTATCTGCCCAATGATCTAGGCCACCACATCTAAAACAAGTAGATTTGTTATTTCTTTGCGGTAAACTCGTTTTTTTCTTTTCTATTATCGCATTAACTGATATTCTTTTTTCCAATTCTTCCATGTCTTTATTAGCTAATTCAGCACTCCTTAAAATTTTAATGTTTTTTTTTTAGTGTTAAGTCTTCTATGGATAGCATCTTTTGTTGACACGATTTGTCAACACAACATCTAACTAACTGGTCTCTTATAAGTCCATCTTGTAGATGTTCAAAACCACAAAACATGGCTAATTCTCTTAACTTGGCCACATATGTTGTAATTGGTTCGTTTTGTGCTTGTTTTCTTTTGAAGAAACGATAACGTTCCATGACGATGTTAGTTAATTTTCCAAATTGTAATTCTAGCTTTTTCTCAGTGTTTTTATAGCAATCCATTACATCTCCTTCTCCAGATTCTACGTCTAATTCTGGTAATGTATTATAAATCCTTCTTCCTTCTAGTCCCAAACAATTTAACAAAATTGCTTGTTTCCTCACCGCTCCAAATCCACTGCCTCCTATGGCTATTAAATAGGTGTCAAATATATCCTTCCATGTTTGCCAGGGAATGACAGGATCCCCAGGTATGGGTAAGAATAATGGGGGTTTATCTAAATGTTCCGCCATGTTTGAATTAATTTAGAGAAGAGAAGGAAGAGAAATTTTTTTTTTTTTTTTTTTTTAAATGTAAATATTAAATAACTGTACCTTTAGTTAATCCTCTTCAAATTTTGTGATTTAATTGATTTTTTGAAGAAGTAATTCCACGCTGACTGCTTCCATTGGCTTTCTTAAGCTTTCTTTTCTCTCCCTCTTGTTGCGCATGCGTATGCGATTAGTTCCTTTCCTCACACATGCGCAGTAGCAGCTTCTTGCATGCGCGTGAGGCGCGAGCACAGCAAGTGCTCTGAGCGCGTGTGCGTTTCAATTGAGCGCGAGGGGCAGGTAACAGCTCCTCGCGTGATACGTGACTGTCGAGCGCGATGGGCAAGGGACAGCTCCTCGCGTGACACAGTCCACGGTCCAGATTATTTCAAATTGGGCATCTCAGCTGTAGTCCACATCGGTGACGCCCTTCTGTTCGACGCCGCAGGAAATCCGCAGCCCAGTCAATTCCCTGAAACATGGATCACCACCAACACGGAAATGGCAGCACACAGTGTGGAGTCCCCGAACAGCAGCGCGATGTCATCCGGATCAGTCGCTCGTCGCCAAATGAAATGATGAAGCCACAGCCAGGTAAGTATTTTCTTCTTCTTTATTCATCAATAGGGGACTCCTACACCAGCCCAGCTCAACTGTAACTGGCTTAGAATGTCTCCAGGAGTCCTTAGGTAAACTCTCAGAACTCTTAGCAAAGGTCTAGAACTGTACCAACTTAAAGCTACAAGGTATTGTTTATATTCATTTTCTTTGTATTTCATTTATGTACATTCTAGTATTTTCTTACCATCATAACATATCTTCCCCCCCTTATTGCAACAACAACAAAAACTTATATCTTTCCCCCCTTATTGCAACTACAGCAAAACTTTTCTTTCTGTTTGAATTTCCTTCATTTTATTTTTTCATACTCCGACGGAAAACATCTGCATACATCTTTCAAACTCCACCTTCTGCCATCTGCTACTTCTATTACTTTTCCTGAACCTAATACAGCTTTTACTTGAATAGGCTCTCCCCATTTTGACTGTAATTTTTTTCTATACGTTGGTACTCTAATTCGTACCCAATCTCCCACAGACACACATATTGATGACATTATTCTAGAAATAGTGGAAGAAGATCTTGCTTCATCCGGTTTCATGTATTTCTCCAACCAGGCTGGGCATGATTTATCATAAGGAAACCTCCTTCTCATATTTGTAAATGGACTACTGCTTGATGTTGCAGTATAAGGTGTTGTCCTATATTCCCACAACATTTTTCTCAATGCCCCTCTCCAATCCAAACCACTTCTCCTAGTTAGTTGTAATGTATTTTTAATTGTACGATTGAATCGTTCGACTAGCCCATTTTGTTCTGGTGCATATAAAGCTGTTCGCCAATGCTTAATTCCATTTTCAGACAAAAATGTTTGTGTCTCAATCGATACAAATTGTACTCCATTATCTGTCACTATAGTTTCAGGATTCCCTTCAATTGCAAAAACATCTTTCATTGCTGACACAATTGTCTTTGTATTAACTTCATGCGCCTCTATCACAATCGGCCATTTGCTTTTGTAATCCACAAATACAATCAGATACTTCACATTTCCTAACCCTTCTATAGGTCCCATTATGTCTATTGCTACCTTAGACCAGACTTTACTCGGTATTGGGACACTTATTTTCTCATTTTTCTTCACTACTGCTGAATGAGTCTTATCACTCATTGCGCAAGGTATACAATCATTTACAAACTCTTCCACCATATCATCCATGAGAGGCCACCAAAATTTATCTCTCAACTTCCTTTTCGTCATTCCTCTTCCCAAGTGTCCTTCATGTACCAATTCTATTATTTTATTCCTAAATTTCAGTGGAGGTATTATCTTCCCATTCCTCAATACACATTCATTTACAATGTACAATTCTAATCTAACATTCCAAAAATTATACAACTGTTCTTCCAACTTGGAAATTCGATCTGGCCACCCTTGAATTATTCTCTTTTTTAACAATTCATAATCTGTATCTTTTTTTAACTCATCGTCCCAATCATTTCTATCCATTCCTTTAGTTTCTGACAGTTGAGCAACAACTCTCCAATTCTCACTTTCACCATCCTGACTCGAATCTTGTTCTTCTTCTAATACAGTTCCTAATCTTGATAGACAGTCTGCAACTAGGTTACATTTACCTTTCACATAATGTACCACAAAGTCATAATTCTCTAAGTATAACATCCACCTGCCTACTCGTGGTGTCACCTCTTGGATATCTTTGTCATTGAATATAGATAATAACGGTTTGTCATCTGTTTCCACAGTGAATTTTAAACCCCATAAAAAAAAACTAAAATGTTTTATTGCCCAACATACTGCTAGCGCTTCTCTTTCCAAAGTTGAATATTTACTTTCAGCTCCACGTAACACTCTAGATGCAAATCCAATAGGCCTAATTTGACCATTATTTACTTGGGATAACACAGCCCCTAAACCTTTTAAACTTGCATCTGTCGTTAATATTGTAGTCCTCCTACCATCAAATGCTGATAACATAGGAGCATTTGCCACAGCTTTTTTTAAATCTGTAAATTCATCTTCACATGCTGTACTCCAAATAAATTGTGTATTTTTTTTTATTAGCTCTCTCATCTTGGAACACCTCTCCGCTAAGTGTGGTATGAACTTCGAATAATATTCTATTAAACCTAGAAATGATCTTAATTCATCTTTCGACGCAGGTACTCTAAAAGTTTCTACAGCCTCTAAAAGTTTCCCTTTTGGTACTACACCTCCTTTTACTAATCTATGACCCAAATAGTCCACCGAACTGGCCCCAAACTTACATTTGTTTTTTTTAATGTTAATCCTGCACCTCCTATTATTCCTAGTACTAACCTCAAAGTACGTATGTGTTCATCTTTGTTCTTACTAAAAATTAATATGTCATCCTGAAAACATATGACATTCTCAATTCTCCCCAACAACTTGTACATCACTCGCTGAAAAACTGAAGCTGCTGAGGCTAACCCAAACGGCATTCTCAAGTATCTAAATAAACCAAATGGTGTGATAAACGTTGTTAGAGATCTACTATCATTATCAAGTTCAATTTGGTGGTATGCTGAACTTAAGTCTAATGACGAAAAGTAACATGCATTCGACACACACATAATTATCTCGTTGATTCTAGGCAATGGATGTTTATCTATCAAAATGCATCTATTTAGTTTTTTAAGATTCACACACAATCTCAACTCTCCCGTAGATTTAATAGCCAGTGCCATCGGAGAAACCCATTCCGAAGAGTCTACCTCTTCAATAATTTGTTCTTCTAATAGTCTATTTAATTCTTTACGTAGGGGCTCAATTAACTCTTTTTTGACTGGTCTTAACTTTTGCGACACAGGTTCACAACCACTTTTCATTATAATTTTCAACTTATATCCTTGGAGTTTTCCAATTTTTTCTTGAAACGCTAATGGAAATTCCCTGCACACATGTTCAAATTCTATACCTTCACTACTAACAATATTATTATTGGTTATTTCATTTATATACCCATCACAAGATATATTACCTCGAACTGTAGGATCAATTTTCATCTTAAATTCTGTTATTTGATCCCAACCCAGTAGGCAATCACCAATCTCTACTACATAAACATACCCTAATATCGTATTCATTCCATATTTCAGTGTTGCTTTCCATTTACCAATAAACACTAATGGTATTCCTCCATATACTGTACTATTTGTTTGTACTGGTTCTAACTCATTAATCGATTTTTTAAGCATATTTAAGAATATATTCTTATTAATAACTGTAAATGCTGATCCTGAGTCAACCATTAATTCTATTTTTGTATCATCTATTCTAATTTCACACCAAGGTCCATACTTTTGTCCAACATTTGATACATTTTTTATCTGAAGAAAATGTGTTTTCTTTACTATAGATGCATCTTCCTTTCCTTGGCTATCTTGTTCTTCCTGGTTGCTTGAATAATCAGTATTAGATAAATATTTTATAGATTTTTTTTTTAATTCTTCCCGACAAACTTTGGCAAAATGTCCCCAACGTTGACATTTGTTGCATTGATTCTTCCTCGCTGGACATTTTATGCTATCTGCCCAATGATCTAGGCCACCACATCTAAAACAAGTAGATTTGTTATTTCTTTGCGGTAAACTCGTTTTTTTCTTTTCTATTATCGCATTAACTGATATTCTTTTTTCCAATTCTTCCATGTCTTTATTAGCTAATTCAGCACTCCTTAAAATTTTAATGTTTTTTTTTTAGTGTTAAGTCTTCTATGGATAGCATCTTTTGTTGACACGATTTGTCAACACAACATCTAACTAACTGGTCTCTTATAAGTCCATCTTGTAGATGTTCAAAACCACAAAACATGGCTAATTCTCTTAACTTGGCCACATATGTTGTAATTGGTTCGTTTTGTGCTTGTTTTCTTTTGAAGAAACGATAACGTTCCATGACGATGTTAGTTAATTTTCCAAATTGTAATTCTAGCTTTTTCTCAGTGTTTTTATAGCAATCCATTACATCTCCTTCTCCAGATTCTACGTCTAATTCTGGTAATGTATTATAAATCCTTCTTCCTTCTAGTCCCAAACAATTTAACAAAATTGCTTGTTTCCTCACCGCTCCAAATCCACTGCCTCCTATGGCTATTAAGTAGGTATCAAATATGTCCTTCCATGTTTGCCAGGGAATAACAGGATCCCCGGGTATGGGTAAGAATAATGGGGGTTTATCGAGATGTTCAGCCATGTTTGAATTAATTTAAAGAAGAAAGAAATTTTTTATTTTTTTTTAGTGAATGTAAATATTAAATAACAGTACCTTTAATTAATGCTCTTCAAATATTGTGGTTCGATTAATTATGAAGAGATAAGTCCACGCAGACTGCTTCTATTTGCTTTCATTTCTCTCCCACTCATTGCGCATGCGTATGCAATCAGTTCCTTGTTCCTTGTTGTCTTGCACATGCGCTGTTGCGGCTCCTCACATCCACGTGAAGCGCGAGCACCATACAAGTGCTCTGAGCGCGTGTGCATGTCAACAGAGCGCGAGGGGCAGGGAACAGCTCCTCGCGCGACACAAGCCACAGGCCTCCTCGCGCGGCACAAGCCACAGCCCCAAAGTAGACAATTTAGATGCCGTCCCCATCGAGGGACAGCTCCATGAAGCAGCCACAGGAAAACCGGAGCACAGCTGAATCCTTGAGGAAAACCGGCATTGACACGGGAATCGCAGTACACGGTGTGGAGTCCCCAAACAGCAGTCTGATATCGCCTGGATAAGTCACTCGTCGCCAAATGAAAGAATGAAGCCACAGCAAGGTAAGTGATTTCTTCTTCTTTAATCTTTAAAAAGGGACTCCAACACTAGGCCAGCTCAACTGTAACTGCCTTAGAATCTATACTGGAGTCTTTAGGTAAACTCTTAGAACTCATAGGTAAAGTCTAGAACATTGATATTTTAAAGAAACAAGGTGTAGTTTACATTCATATTTTTTTGTATTTCCATTTTTGTATTTCCATAACATCATAACATATCTTCCCCCCTTATAACAACAACAACAAAACTTTCCCCTCTGTTTGAATTTTTTTTTTCATTTTTTACTCTCATATTCCGATGGAAAACATCTACATACATCTTTCAAACTCCACCTCCTACCATCTGCTACTTCTACCACTTTCCCTGAACCTAATACCGCTTTTACTTGAATAGGCTCCCCCCATTTTGACTGTAATTTTTTCCTGTACGTTGGTACTCTAACTCGCACCCAATCTCCCACAGACACACATATTGATGACATTATTCTAGAAATAGTGGAAGAAGATCTTGCTTCATCTGGTTTCATGTATCTCTCCAACCAGGCTGGGCATGATTTATCATAAGGAAACCTCCTTCTCATATTTGTAAATGGACTACTGCTAGATGTTCCAGTGTAAGGTGTTGTCCTATATTCCCACAACATTTTTCTCAATGCCCCCCTCCAGTCCAAACCACTTCTCCTAGTTAGTTGCAGTGTATTTTTAATTGTACGATTGAATCGTTCAACTAGCCCGTTTTGTTCCGGTGCATATAAAGCTGTTCGCCAATGTCTAATTCCATTTTCTGACAGAAATGTTTGTGTCTCAATCGATACAAATTGTACTCCATTATCTGTCACTACAGTTTCAGGATTCCCTTCAATTGCAAATACATCTTTCATTGCTGACACAATTGTCTTTGTGTTAACTTCATGCGCCTCTATCACAATCGGCCATTTACTTCTGTAATCCACAAATACAATCAGATATTTCACATTTCCTAACCCTTCTATAGGTCCCATTATGTCTATTGCTACTTTAGACCACACTTTACTCGGTACTGGGACACTTATTTTATCATTTTTCTTCACTACTGCTGAGTGAGTTTTGTCACTCATTGCGCACGGTATACAATCATTTACAAACTCTTCTACCATATCATCCATGAGTGGCCACCAAAATTTATCTCTCAACTTCCTTTTCGTCATCCCTCTTCCCAAGTGTCCTTCATGTACTAATTCTATTATTTTATTCCTAAATTTCTGTGGAGGTATTATCTTCCCATTCCTTAATACACATTCATTTACAATATACAATTCTAATCTAACATTCCAAAAATTATGCAATTGTTCTTCCAACTTGGAAATTCAATCTGGCCATCCTTGAATTATTCTCTTTTTCAACAACTCATAGTCTAAATCCTCCTTTAACTCAGCATCCCATTCGTTTCTGTCCATTCCTTTAGTTTCTGATAATTGGGCAACTACTCTCCATTTCTCACCATCACCTAACTGACTCAAATCTTGCTCTTCTTCAGATACAGTTCCTAACCTTGATAGACAATCTGCAACCAAATTACACTTCCCTTTCACATAATGTACAACAAAATCATAATTCTCTAAGTATAACATCCACCTGCCTACTCGTGGTGTCACTTCTTGAATATCTTTATCATTAAATATAGATAATAGGGGTTTATGATCTGTTTCCACAGTGAATTTTAAACCCCACAAAAAAAAACTAAAATGTTTTATAGCCCAACATACTGCTAGCGCTTCTCTTTCCAAAGTTGAATATTTGCTTTCAGCTCCACGTAACACTCTAGATGCAAATCCAATAGGTCTAATTTGACCATTATTTACTTGGGATAACACAGCCCCTAAACCTATTAAACTCGCATCCGTCGTTAATATTGTAGTCCTCCTACCATCAAATGCTGATAACATAGGAGCATTTGCCACTGCTTTTTTTAAATCTATAAATTCATCATCGCATGCTGTACTCCAAATAAATTGTGTATTTTTTTTATTAACTCCCTCATCTTGGAACACCTCTCAGCTAAGTGTGGTATGAACTTCGAATAATATTCTATTAAACCCAAAAATGATCTTAATTCATCTTTCGACGCAGGAACTCTAAAAGTTTCTACTGCTTCTAAAAGTTTCCCTTTAGGTACTACTCCACCTTTTACTAATCTATGACCCAAATAGTCAACTGTATTAGCACCAAACTTACACTTAGGTTTCTTTAATGTTAATCCTGATTTTTCAATAATTCCCAATACTTTACGTAGTGTAGCTAAGTGTTCTTCTTTACTATTGCTAAAAATCAGTATGTCATCCTGGAAACAAATGACATTTCCAATTCTTCCAAATAATTTATATATTACCCTCTGAAATACTGAGGCTGCTGAAGCTAAACCAAACGGCATCCTCAAGTATCTAAACAATCCAAAAGGAGTGATAAATGTAGTCAGAGACCTGCTGTTTATGTCTAATTCAATTTGGTGATATGCTGAACTAAGGTCTAATGAGGACAAATATTGAGCATTTGATACACTCATTATAATTTCATTGATTCTAGGTAGTGGGTGTTTATCTACTAGAATACTTCTATTTAATTTTTTTAAGTTCACACATAATCTCAACTCCCCTGTAGATTTAATTGCCAAAGCTATCGGAGATACCCATTCAGAAGAGTCAACTTCCTCAATGATCTGGTCTTCTAGTAACCTATCTAGCTCTTTTCTCAAAGGAGTTATTAGTTCTTTCTTTATTGGCTTCAATTTTTGAGACACTGGTTCACTTCCCCTTTTTACTACAATTTTTAACTTGTAATCAACCAGTTTCCCTATTTTATCTTGAAAAGCCAAAGGAAACTCCTTGCATACATATTCAAATTCATTTTCTTCACCATATACCACACTTGTATGTATATGCTTAACTCCCTTCTCACAACAAATATTTCCACGAACAGTAGGATCAATCTTCATTTCGAAGTCAGTGAGCTGATCCCACCCCAACAAACAATCACCAACTTCCACAACAGACACATTAATTCATGCATCTATATCAGGGCATCAAACCTTTTATCTGTTTTGTCTGTCTTAGTGGCATATGTCACGTTTATTCAGTGCTTTTTCCCTCAGATACATACTCCTTTTCTCACAAAATTGTAATGTGCTTTGTTTTATTTTAACATTACCTGATCACTCAGTTATCTGCCACGCTACATACCTTGCTCTTGGGCTTTCCCTTGTCAAGTCTTTGTAACGTGGTACTTTTGTCAATTGGTTTTAGCTGAAGGGAAACTTGACTGCATGTCCCAGAATGTATTCGATTTCAAAAGCAAAATCCTGACCGGGCCTTTGCCCCCCCACCTCTGTGTGTGCGTGTGGATAAGTGTGTGGATGAGTGTGTGTGCGCGCATGTGTGGATGATGTGTGTGTATTGCTCAGTGCATTGCTGTGAGCATCTTCTGTATCCCTTGACGATGGCCTTCTGCCTGAATTAGCTACTACAAAGTGCTGACACCTTT
>JAWWEI010598453.1:0-14091 GCA_035583255.1 Pseudotriton ruber | reverse complement strand
AAGGTCTTGCATGTATGGCATAAGTCCTACTTGGTGAGTGCTGGAGGGTTTATAGTCAGTACCCGATCGGTCCTCCCTGCCGGTCGGGTTCTGGAGTTTCCCTGCTGTGGGCGAACAGGACACACCCCAATGAAATGCGTAGGGGACCCGCAGTAGAGACACAACCGCCTGTCTCTACGATGTTGTCTCTCCTGAGGGGTCAGCGGAGCTCGCACCTCTCCTACTACCATGGGTTCCCCAGGGTCCAATGCCACTGTGGAATGGACTAACGAAGGGGTCAGTCGAAAGCGAGGAATTCCTGTCTTACGTCTGGCAGATAAACGATGTTCCATTCGCAGCACAAGACCAATCATGTCTTGGAGGCGGTCGGGTAGAGGGTGGACCTGGATGAAGGCATCTTTTAGTTCGTCCCTAAGACCATCATGGAATATTGCGACCTGCGTGTCATCTTGCCAGCCAACTTCCGCCGCCAAAGCCTGGAAGTCGGTTACGTAAGTACGCAGGTCTCAGTTGCCTTGTTTAATCCTGAGGAATTCCCTACTTTTTGTGGAGAGATGATACGTTACATCGAAGATTGTGGCAAACTCTTTTAAGAAGAGTGCATAATTTTTTAAAAGGGGGTCATCTCTCTCCACAAAGGGCGTAGCCCACCGCATGGCATTCCCGTCGAGTAACAGTAGGATTTGTGTCACCTTTTGTGTATCGGATTCAAAAAGCCTAGGTCTTTGCGCAAAAAGCAACTGACACTGGGCAATAAATGGCCTGTAATCTTCAGGTACCCCCGTGAACTTTCGAGGGAGTGGTGTCAAGGGTGGAGGCATGGTGTCCCGATGGGATATGATCGGAGCGGGAGCAGGGACGGGTTGAATCGGGCCCTGTAGAGTGCTCACTGCTGCAAGGCAATCTTGCACTTGCTGCTGTAAGGTCTGAAGCGCCAGGGCGATGCCGTCTATGGTTATTGGAAGGGTCTGGACATTTCTGTCAGGGGCTACAGCTCCTCCGGCTGCAATGTCCATAGGTAGGGATTGGGATGACGACATTAGAAAGCGCATTGCCACCAAGAGAGGATACTTGAGAGATGGCGCGGTCCCCTAGACCCAGGGGCCACTGGCGTGAACCTGCAGAGGACGAGAAAAGCAGAGAACAGAGGGGTAAGCGAATCTGTACACACGCAGTAAACAATAAAGTGAATGTGTAGTAAACAACCTACCAGAGGTTGACCCCGGGCACGTGGGATACCAGGACCGGCCAGGACACCTCGCAAGGGGTGACCTTGATGATGTTGGTAAGGGTTGGTAAGGGATGGGGAAGTGGAACCGAGAAACCAAAATGGGAAATGAATCAGAGGGACTAGGACAAGGGAACAGAAATGCCACAGGGAGATCTAGCAAGGGGGACGTCAGAGCCGAGGGTAATCCGAACACAGAATCAGGGACAGGCTGGGGTCGAGAACCAGAGAGGACACGTCTGAGCTAGAGGAGAAATCCGTAAGCAATGTCGGGGACCAGCCAGGGTCAATTACCATGAGAACATGCCAAGACAGAGGGACAACCGTAAGGAGCGTCAAACAAAACAGACCTGAGTCGAGACCGGAGTGGGTACACCAAAATCAGGGGGGAGCCAAAGAATCGTCGGATGAGTAGCCAAGGTTGAGTCCAAAATACAAACCAGGAAGAACACTAAGAGAGATACCAACGCAGTCGCAGACAAGGAAACAATGTCCAGACACCAAGGGAAAGGTGCAGGAAGGTTTTATAGCCAGAGGCTGCCACGCCCAGACACGCCCTCTTGGCGCTCTCCCGGCGGGTGAAATTAAAGGGCCTGATGGCCATTTTGGAACCATATCGGTGAGGTATCGGTGTGAGTGGAGCGGCCATAAGTCACTACAGTGCTGCAGGCGTTGGTAAGGCAGCGAGAGCTGGCCGTCTAACCAGAGACCGTCTGGGGAGCCGGGACGGGGTCCGTGATGGTAGGCGAGTGACGGGTAGGCTGTCCGAAGGTGCGCGGGTAACGGGTAGGCTGTCCGACGGTGCACGGGTAACGGGTAGGCTGCCCGTCCGCTACAATAAGAGGTGTTAGCCTTCGTTGCGCCGAAAGCCGTGCCGAAGGGGAAGGGAGTAGAAGGTGCTTTACCGGGCTTCCCGGAAGCACGGCGAACCCGGGCTGTTCCCTACCACACAGAGTGGCGTGGTGTCCGGCAACTCCTATGGCAGGGGCGGCGAGGGACGGACCGGAGGGTACATGTATCGTCCTGAGGGCGGAATGGCGCGTCCTCCGTCTCGCCAACCCTGACATCACACCCCCCCCAAAGCCCACGCTGGGAGGCAACACCATAAGAAGCGAAGAAACCGTAGCAGACCGGGACCGGGGCGCCCTGGCCGGAGAGAGAAGCGAGGTATGAAATACCGGATGTACCTTCATGGTCCGAGGCAAGTCCAGACGAAAGGCCACGTCCGAGATCCTCGCCAAGACACGGAAGGGACCGACATGACGAGGCCGAAACTTAGGGGAGCTGGGAAAACGCAAGTGCTTAGTAGACAACCAAACGTAATCCCCTTCCGAGTAGACAGGGGCTGGACATCGATGGACATCCGCCTGTCGTTTCATGGCCGATCTGGAAAACAAAAGAGCAGCATGAATCATTAGTTGCCGAGCCTTGAATGAGCGAAGCCAGTCCCGAATCGGGTGCCCCGGTGCAGCAGGGGCAATGGACAAAGGGACCGATCGAGGGTGGAAGCCCAGATAAGCAAAAAAGGGGGACGTTTTAATCGCCGTGTTCCTGCGGGAATTCAGGGCAAATTCTACCATCGGAACAAACCGCGACCAGTGCGCAGGCTGAGGTAAACACGAAACCCGGAAGAATTTCTCAATTTCCAGATTGGTGCGTTCTGTGGACCCATCGGTTTGTGGGTGGTAGGCAGTGGAATACCGTAACTCCACCCCAAGCGCTGTCATTAACGCATGCCAAAACTTAGCAGTAAATTGAGGACCTCGGTCCGTAACAATGACTTCGGGGATACCATGGTGGCGGTATACATGCTGAACATACAGATCCGCTAACGCCCGAGCAGTGGGAAGGGCCTTTAAGGGGACTAAATGAACCATCTTTGTATATGAGTCCTTCAGCACCCACAGATGGTGAAAACCCGCAGAGGCAGGGAGATCAGTGATGAAGTCCATTGTTACCAGAGCCCAAGGAAGGTTAGGAATTGGCAATGGCTGTAGTAAGCCTGCTGGTTTCCGGGTTGAGGATTTTGCCCGGAGACACTGTGGACAGGCGTCTAGCTGGAGGGCCACGTGTGTAGCCATCTTAGGCCACCAAAAATACCTGGAAAGGATATCAGTAGTTCTTTCAGGTCCTGGATGTCCCATAGAGGGGCCGGCATGTACCCAATTAACGACCTCCTCCTGCAAGGGAGGGGTCGGAATCCAAAGACGACCTCCTGAGAAGGCTAGACCCTCTAGCGTGACTAACGATGAGGTATCAGGTAAAGGGGTAAGGGCAGTAGCTCGTCTGACATCCTCCAAAAAAGAAGAAACCGGAGTGTGGACGGAGGCCAGAATCACTGCCTCCGAAAACATACGGACAGGGTTTGTTGGTTCCTTGACCTCCGGAAGTTGACGAGAGAGTGCATCCGCTCTCGTATTGTAGGAAGCCGGTCTGTAGGTAATTCGAAAGTGGAACCGAGAAAAGTATAACGCCCAACGGACTTGACGTGGGGACTGGGCAGTAGCCGTGGAAAGAAAGGCGAGATTACGATGATCAGTGAATATCGTAACGGGATGGGCAGCTGCCTCTAGGTAATGTCTCCATTCCTTAAGAGCTAGGAGTATTGCCAATAACTCTCTATCGAAAACGGAGTAATTCCTTTCGGCGGGAGAGTATTTATGCGAATGGAACGCTATGGGCTTGTAGTAGCCCTCGGCATCCTTCTGGGAAAGGATTGCCCCAGTGCCTTGATCTGAGGCATCACACTCGAGATAAAACGGACTCGCCGTATCAGGATGGGAAAGGACAGTGGCATTACGGAACACCTCCTTCAAACGGATGAAGGCCTCTTCCTGTGCATTGCCCCAACGATACAAGGTACCTGACTTTAAGAGATCAGTCAATGGGGCGAGGGTGGACGAGAAGCCAGAAATAAACTTACGATAATAATTAATAAAGCCGATAAAGCGTTGTAACGCCTTGACGTTTTGGGGGGCCGGCCAGTCCACTACAGCCCTCACCTTACGCGGGTCCATGGAAAAGCCAGCCTCCGTAATCACGTAACCCAGGAATTGGATGGTGTGAACGTTAAAAACACATTTTTCCGGTTTGGCATATAAGTGGTTTTCCCGTAAGCGTTCGAGGACCTGCTTAACATGCATCCGATGAGTCTGGAGGTCGGATGAGAAAATAAGCAAATCATCGAGATATAGGATCATGAACTTGTAGGACATGTCGGAAAAGACGGAGGTCATGAATGCCTGGAAATATGCTGGTGCGTTGGCCAGCCCGAACGGCATAACCTGATACTCAAAGTGTCCGAGTCTACAGAGAAATGCCGTTTTCCACTCATGGCCCTCTTTTATACGCAAAAGATTGTATGCCCCTCTGAGGTCGAGTTTTGTATACCATCGCGCCCCCTTGATCTGATCAAACAAAACTGGGATTAAGGGCAGGGGGTACCGGAAGGGAATGGTGATTAGGTTAAGCTTGCGGTAGTCGACACAGGGACGTAACTCTGTCGTGTCCTTTTTACTAATGAAGAAAATCGGTGCCCCTAGGGGCGATCTAGAAGGCCTAATGAACCCTTTTGCTAGGCTTTCCTGAATGTATGTTTCAAGGACTTGGTCTTCTCGTGGATTAAGGGCATATATCCGACCCCGTGGTAGCGGGGCATCAGGGATCATGTCGATACGACAGTCATGCTGGCGATGTGGAGGCAGCACCTGTGCTTCTATCTTGTCAAAGACGCTAGAGTACGGTGCGTACTCGCTGGGAACACTTTCTTGTAGTGCATTCAGCGAAATAGCCGAGGGACTCGAAAAAAACAAAGGCAAGGTGGTATCATGTATCTGCATACTCTTTCGCTGCCAATCCACCAAGGGATTGAGCCTGAGAAACCATGTGAGACCCAAAACCATATGGAAGGAAGGAGAGTCTATAACATTGAATACCCAGGTCCCCAGGGAAACCTGCTGGCCTTGCAACGCCAGAGGAGTCGTTTGATGCGTTACTTTCTTTTGTTTTAGGGGTGTGCCATCTAATGACGTGATAGTAAAGGGAGTGTCCAAAGGTTGAAGCGAAAGACGGAGGTTCATAACCAGAGAAGAAGAGATGTAGACACCGGGGGCCCCCGAGTCTAACATCGCATAAAAGGAGACGTCAGGAAACGTGAGGAAATGAACCCGAACAAAAACATGCAGATCCTGCATTGAAGGCATCAGGCCTACTTGGTGTTCGCTGGAGGGATTGCTACAACAGCCCGGTCGGACCTCCCTGCCGGCCGGGCTCTGGCGTTTCCCTGAAGAGGGCGGATAGGACAAGAACTGACAAAATGTGAGGCCGAACCACAATACAGACATAGCCTCATGTCCCTTCGTCTTTGCCTCTCCTGGCTGGACAAGGGACCTCGGACTTCACCGATCATCATCGGTTCACTAGAGTCAGATGCCGCGGTAGAAGGTAGGACGGGAGGAGCCATTCTAAATCGAGGAGCACCGACCCTCCGTCTTACGGAAAGGCGATGTTCTATGCGCAAGACTAGACCAATCATATCCTGCAGGCGTTCCGGTAGGGGATGCACCTGCAAGAGAGCGTCTTTCAGGTCATCACGAAGCCCTTCTTGAAAGATTGCGACCTGTGTTTCATCTTGCCAGCCTACTTCGGCTGCTAGGGCTTGAAAGTCCGTGACATATGCACGGATGTCCCTGTTGCCTTGCTTGATTCGTAGGAACTCTCTACTTTTGGTAGAGAGGTGATAAGTGACGTCGAAAATGGTAGAGAATTCCTTTAAGAAGAGATCATAATTCTTCAGGAGGGGATCATCCCGTTCCACAAAAGGAGTAGCCCAACGCAAGGCGTTCCCATCCAAGAGGAGGAGGATCTGCGTCACTTTTTGAGTGTCTGACTCGAAAAGCTTAGGTCTTTGGGAAAACAGAAGCCGACACTGGGCAATAAAAGGACGGTAATCCTCTGGAACCCCCGTGAATTTACGGGGGAGAGGTGTCAAAGGCGGGGGCAAAATGTCCCTCTGGGGAATAACTGGGTTGGGTGCAGGTACTGGTTGAAGCGGGCCCTGTAAGGCACCTACTGCGGCTAAGCAATCCTGCACCTGTCCCTGCAGGGTTTGTAAGGCCAAAGCAATGCCGTCTAACGACATCGGCAGGGTCTGGACATTTCTGTCAGGGGCCGACTGAGCCCCAGCAGCTGTAGTGTCCATTGGGGAGGGTGCCGACATGAGCAACCGCGACGCCCCCAAGAGCGTGATCTGAGGGGCGGCGCAGTCCTCGAGACCCAGGGGCCACTGGTAGGGACCTGCAGAGGAAACACAAAAAAGGGAGAGAGAAAAGAGGGTTACTGAGAGGTCCTGTGTCGTGAGTGCCAACAATAAAGCAAGATCGAGGTGGAGGCTTACCAGAGGTTGACCCCAGGCACGCTCGATACCAGGACTGGCCAGGACACTCCGCAAGGAGCGACCTGCAAGATGTTCCAGGGGCAAAGGTGGAAGAGTAGGGGGCCCTAATGGGAACGGAAGGCACGGGAGTGGGAGATGGGAAGGACAGGGCTAAGGAGAGAGAAGGGACAAGAGGAAGGGGATACGAGGACAAGGCAAGAAGAAACTCAAGGACAACCAGAGGAGCGAGACAAAGCCGAGAAACGTATCCAAGCGGGAAGTCAGGGGCAGACCGGGATCGAGAACCAGATGGAGCACGACAGGACCTAAACAGCAAAGGAAAGCAAAGTCGAGGGACAGACCGGGGTCAGTAACCAGAGAGGGCACGCCAAGTAACAGGGACAAACCGTAAGAGAAATCAGGGGACAGTCCGAGGTCAAGAAGCCAGATAGAACACGACAATGCCAAGGATAATCCGGAAGGAGCAACAGGAGGGAAGCCGAGGTCAGAGAAGCACAATACAAACCAAAGTCACGAGAAGAGCACTAGCACGAACAGCGTCAGGGAGTCAATGTCCAGACAAGGGTTCACTAGTGCAGCAGGCTTTTATATCCTGTGCCTGCCACACCCGGTTCCTCCCCTGTTCCCGCCCCTGAAGCCCAGGTGGAGCTAGTTGAGTCCCAGGTGAGCATATAAAGCCCGGCGGCCATTTTG
This sequence comes from Pseudotriton ruber, assembly GCA_035583255.1. Taxonomy (NCBI): domain Eukaryota; kingdom Metazoa; phylum Chordata; class Amphibia; order Caudata; family Plethodontidae; genus Pseudotriton; species Pseudotriton ruber. The sequence continues at coordinate 6,775 of JAWWEI010598453.1, read as the reverse complement.
AATCCGAAGCCACAGTGTTGGAAGAGTGGCACAGAGAAGGGCCCACAGGGAGGAGAGGAGAAACAGAAGCCTGTGTGCCCTGGAGAGGCGGAGGGAGAACCTGAAGGAGACCGGGTAAGTTGGATGAACGCGAAGGAGGGCGAAAGGCCGCAGTCGAAGCCTCAGGTGTGTCCTTCCGACCAGCCGCAGACGTCACCCTAGATGTGCCGGATGGTACGGCAGTCGGCGGCACGCTTACTGCACCGCACGGTATGGTACGGCCCGGCACGGGACGGCACGGCAAGGTAGAGTACGGCACGGCACGGCAGAAGTAGGCGGGTGATGGGGAGCCTGACCGCCACTGCTGGAAGACGGGGTACGGAGAGAGAGGCGGTAGTATGCGAGGAGGCCGGCAAGGGTAGCATGTCAGGGGAGGCGAGCCGAGGGGCCGGAGCAAAGTGTAAGGTTTTCAGGGGAGCGCAGAAGCGCCTCCTCGCCAACCCTGACAGTCCCTACTTCCGGACTCAACCTGTACGTATATGTTAGATGTGTGACGATGGATACATGCTATGCGCGGTGGCGTTTGTACAGGTCCGAATAATCTGTTCAGGAAAGACATGTTTTTAAATGTACTTCAAATATTTTCTCAAAGTCTTTAATTTGTTTAACTTGCTTATTTTGCTGTCAAAATGGCCGCTTTAGCAAATGTCAGTTGGTAAAAGTTACAATGTTTATTACATGTGCTTCTATGCTGTACTTGCAAAGCATTATGGTACGAGGAGGGGGACTGGGCAGTGCCATCTGATGGTGCCCAGAGTCACACCACCCTGCGCTCTCAACTAAATGGTAGTGACCACACTGACTTCCTGTCTCCTCCTCAACTACTCTTAATGCATAGCTGACTGCGGTGATTTCACCTCCACCTTCACGAGCACTATAATTTGCAGAACGGCGTGGAGCGCTGGCGAATGTCACAGTGACTCGTACGCTTCTTAAGTTTTTAGATTTGTTATTGTTAATGGTTACGAAATTGGACGGTTTGAAGTCCGATAGGTTTGTTTTACCTAAAAGTACACAGGAGACAATGCAGTGTTTATCGATTGGATTGAGTATTTACATTAACTCTCATGTGCTTAGTAAGCAGGTGTTGCCAGTATCGGCACGCTTCACTTATTGCATTATGCCACATTCTCCAGACTCCTAGTTCACAGTGCATCATGGTGACTGTGCACTTGACTCTGCTTTGGCGGCAGTGTTTGAGTGTTGTTCCGGTCGTGGGGCCCTTTGTACTCCTGTTTATTTTAATACTGATTTATAGATGGCGACACTAGAGTTGCACTTTGTAACCTGGAATGTCCATGGCATTTGCGACAATCAGAAACGTAATCAGGTTCTTATGTACTGTAGACAGCGCAGGGCGGATGTTCTGTTCCTCCAAGAAACTCACCTGAATTCGACTGCTGCCAAACAGTGCCTATCGGTGGGGACGGTCCGCCTTTAGTGCCGGATTTGTCACTGGCAGCAGGGGGGGGTAATCATACTGATTCAACCCTCGCTGCCTTTTTGTCACCACAAAACTTATACAGATTCCCAGGGTAGGTACATTATAGTGGTGGGTATATTGTGTGGCAAGCCAGTGGTGTTGGCCAATATATACGGACCCAATGTGGACAGTCCTCATTTTCTTAACGTAATTTTTGATATCCTTCAGGACTGGCCCACTCACAAATGGGTATTGGCAGGCGATTTTAATTTTATTACACACATAGTGCTTGATAGATCAAACCCTAGTCTCAGGCCGCTTCCTAGAGCTGCGGATACGCTTCTACAATATATGGATTGTTTTGAACTGGTGGATGTCTGGAGGGCTCGGTTTCCAGTTGTACCGGGCTACACCTTTTTTTCTAATCCACACAAGAGTTACTCCAGAATCGACCGGTTTGTAGTAAGCGCAGAACTGTATTTACACACCACACAAATCACTACAGAGCCGAGAACTCTCTCGGATCACAGCCCAATCTGGTGGAGGGTGGGTTGGTCTCCTGCGTGTGCGAGACTGGCATCTTGGAAATTTAATGCCTACATGCTCTCGGATGCGGAGACGAATGATACCCTGCTTACTGCTATCTCTGATTTTTTTGAGAGGAATACACTTCGAGATACCTCTGAGCAGACCAGATGGGCAGCCTTTAAGTGTACATTCCGGGGACTAGCAAGTTCTACTGAAGCGGGTGTGAGGAAGGCTAATCTTAGTTTGGAACTGGAGTCTTTGGGGGAAGAACTGGTTTCTTTAGAGGAGACATATTACGCTGATGCTACAGAATCAAATTTAGATGCTCTTACACTTTATCGCTCCAAGTACAATTCGGCATTACATCGCCAAAATGCATACCACATGAAACCCATTATTGCAAAACAATACTGGCAGGCTAACAAACCTAATACATTACTGGCCAAACTTTTAACCCCTCACAAAACCCCAACAACTATTCCCATCATTGCCACCTCATCGCAGTCATTTACTACATGCCCCGTGCAAATATTGTCAGTGCTGAGGGATCACTTTGTAGAGTTATACTCCCCACCTTCAGCGGATGCTATTCTCGCACTACCACCAGGATTCGATGATTTGCCTATTCCAACACTTCCAGTGGAAACAGCGGAAATTCTTGATTCTCCGCTTACGCTTCAAGAGATACAGCACGCCATTACACAATTACAGGATCATAGGGCACCAGGACCTGATGGCCTTACTAATGGCTTCTATAAAGCTTTCAGGGAAATAGTTTGCCCTTATCTACTCAATATATATACGGAGGCTTATGATTTGGGGACATGGCTCCCTGAACTTAATGAAGCTAAGTTGATACTTCTACTTAAACCCAGTGGCTCTCCAAATGATCCTAACTCCTATAGGCCCATTTCCTTAATTAATTCTGACGTAAAGATCCTTGCGAAAATTTTGGTTAATAGGATTATTCCACATATTAACTCACTAATTTCACACTCGCAGTATGGTTTTATTCCCAATAGATCCACAGAAGGAGTAATTTGCAGGGTGTTCGATTGTATTGCTGATGCTGACCTTCATCCAAGCATGGGCATTGTTAAATTTGACGCCTTTAAGGCCTTCGACCTGCTAAACTGGGATTATCTATTTCATGTATTAAACAGGATGGGATTTGGGGAGTCTTTTGTGCGATGGATCAGACTGTTGTATACCTCACCTGGCCGCAGGCTTGTAGTGAACGGAATGTGGTCAGATCGTATACCGATCACAAGAGGCACCAGACAGGGCTGCCCTTTATCAGCCATTCTATTCGCTATAGGCATGGAACCCATGTTATTAGCCCTTTCGCATTCGCTCCCGTGGGCAGGTGTTCGTGTTAGAGGAGTTTTGACGCTGCCAATAGCTTAGGCGGACGGTTTGCTTCTGATGTTGGAACATCCGCAAAAAGACTTAGTCCCAGCTGTCGGCCTTATTGAGGAATATGGCAATGTCTCCGGCTTCACAATTAATTGGTCGAAGTCTGTGTTTTATCCTTCCGGTAAAGAGTCACCTCCCTCCTCACCTATTCCAGAGCTTCATCTAGATACTGATAGTTTTAAATATCTGGGCGTATATGTGGCCACCACTAAAGACAAACTGTTTGATCTGAACTACTCCCCGGCACTTGTGACTCTTACCATGCAGTTAAATAATTGGATGTGTCTTCCTTTATCCTTGGCAGGCAGAATTGCTACCATACAGATGAACATTTTGCCGCGTTCTTTATATTTGTTTAATAATGTTCCGATACTCCTCTCCCAGTCTTTCTTTTCCAAACTCCGTTCTCTTTTGATTTCCTTTCTATGGCAACGTGGAGCTCCCCGGATTGCATATAATACGCTCACGGAGGACTATTGTGATGGGGGCTTCAAACTTCCTAATTTTTACCTCTATTATTTAGCAGCCCAACTCCATCATACAATTAGATGGTTGGAGGTGGAGTCGAGCGAACCACATGTACAGATAGAGAGGGCCTGGTTCCCCCTGGCAACAGCAGACAGACTTTTAACAGATCCCAAAATAAAGATAACCCGCAGTGCTTGCCCGGCATCTACTGGATTGGTACTTTGGAGACGTGTCATGGGAAAGGTGTCGGAAGGATCCATGTATAGTCCCCACTTGTCCATATGGGATGTCTCGGCAAGGTCCCCTAATCTCACTCTGAAAATGTTTGAAGAATGGATACAGAATGGCGTGCTTACTCTAGAGGACCTATTCGTGGGAGGTAATATAATTGATGATAAGGATCTGGTGGACCTAGCGGGAGGAGGTCGAGACGTATGGTACCGCTGGTTACAGTTGCGGGCCTGTATTCGTAAACGTTAAACGGTCACACCCAGAAGAGCCACGGGAAAACCTTATTCTTTCACATGTTTTAACATCTATAGGCCAGCCACACCAGATATCAATTCTTTACAAGCTGCTCCGCACACACCTACTAAAACACAGCTCTGACACGCAGCGGGCTTGGAGTGCTGCACTGGGGCACGAGGTCGATGATGACCTGTGGACCAGTGCCTGTGCTCTTACGGGTACTGTTGCTTTCAACATGTCTCTCCGGTTGACGCACTTCCGTTTCTTAACCAGATCATATTTAACACCGGCTAGATTGTGTAAAATGTTTAATAAAACTGATATTCAATGTACAAAATGCGGTCTGCCAGCTGCAGACTTTTTACATGTAACATGGTCTTGTCCCTCGCTGTATAACTTCTGGACGGAGGTCATTAGTTTAATTTCAGGGGTTTGTGACATTCCTATTGAACTAACTGACACCCTTATATATTTTTTACATCTCCCACAGATGTCCCCTCAGTTGACCAAATGGGCTAACATAGCCATAACTTCAGCAAAACTGCTGATAGCGAGACGATGGCTAGCTAACTCACCTCCTACTATAGCTGAATGGAGCAACTATATGTTATATTGTGAGAAGCAGGAGGGTGAATTGATTAATATAATGCCACCATCTCAGATTCCCAAATGCGTCTGGCAGCCCTATAGAAATTTCTTACTACTGAAACAACTGGGAAATGGTCAGGCTATGTTTACACCGAGTCAGTGAACCTTTGATGAGAACATCGAGTGTACATAAACTTTTGGTTGCATGCTTGTGGGTACATAGTGATGGGGGATGTAGGCCTTGGTTTCTGCGCATTGGGCCTAGAATTCGTCGCAAGTCTGGACGTTTTTTTTCTATTTAGGATACTATTTTGCACATTTAATATTCAGCATTATGGGATGGAGTTTGTTTGCTTCCACGATGCTCCGTTATAAAACCTACACTGTGTGCTGAGTGTACAATGACAATTTTTGCAGACCGGATATTGCCACAACTCTCCGTGTTAGGTGTACTGAGTTGTTATTGGTTGAAAAGAAGCATTATCTTTGTCTATTTTTCTATATCACTTATTCATGTAAATGTTAAATATTTCTAGGCTCCCATCGGAACGTGACCTTGAAATCTATTTCACTGATCTTGAAATGAATGAGGTGAGCGCTGAGGTTAAAGAACAGCTAGATGCAGAAATGACGACACAAGAGATTTGCATGGCAGTTTAGGAGATGGCAAACAAAGCTCCTGGCACAGATGGGCTTAATGCTGATTTCTATCGTCACTTTTTGGATGTTCTGGCTCCTCACCTGCTCTCTGTCTTTAATGAAGCATGAGAGAAGGGTGGGTGGACAGACACACTGAATGAGGCAGTAGTGATCCTGTTACCGGAACCGGGGACCAACGGTCTCCTGTGTGAGTCATACAGGCCTCTGTCGCTCCTTAATGGAGACATTAAAGTACTCGCTAAACTCCTAGCTATGCGCCTAACGACTATACTCCCACATTTGATTGGCAGGGATCAGACTTGTTTCATTCCAGGTAGAAATACCTCACTAAGCATCAGAAAACATCTAACAGTACTGGCGTCTGTGACTGGTCCGTCTCGTGCTTCTGTGGTCTCATTTGATGCCACAAAAGCATTCGATTCTGTTGGCTGGCCGTATTTATTTAAAACTCTACATGAATTTGGTCTGGGAGATGGCTTTATCGGTTGGGTGGCGCTGCTGTATGCGGACCCCACTGCTAGATTGTACATAAATAAGGAACTAACGAGGACATTAAAAATTAAACGAGGTACTCGGCAAGGGTGCCCTCTTTCCACAGTGTTGTTCGCACTGATAGCGTAGCCCCTAATTAAGAGATTGAACAAGGGATTGGAGGGCAGAGGCATTATGTGTGGCGGACAAGAATATATTACAGCTATGTATGCTGATGACCTCCTTTTGTTTCTAGCTGATCCGACCAGGGACATGCACCGGGTTATGACAATACTAGAAACCCATGGTGAGATATCAGGCTATGTCATAAACTGGAGAAAATCTGTGCTATTTCACTGTGGGAGACCTCCACTGGTGCGAGCTCTGGCCCCTCATCTCAGAGTGACTGACATATCATTTAAATACCTGGGCGTACACATATCCAAAACACAAACGAGTTTATATGACTTGAATGTTGCCCCATTGAAAGAATACTTAGACACTAAAATTAAATGTTGGGGACGACTACCCTTATCTCTTGCAGGCTGTATTGCAATAGTGAAAATGGTATGGTTACCAGCATTTGTGTATGTGTTTGAAAACATACCAGTGATGATCCCACAAACCTTCTTTCAAAAATGTAAGAGTCAAATTTTGTCGTTTATATGGGATAACAGACCCCCTAAAGTTGCATATGATGTCCTCATACGTCCT
>JAWWEI010587374.1:0-14165 GCA_035583255.1 Pseudotriton ruber | reverse complement strand
TGTTTACCAATTTTCAATTCCAAATCAGCAACACCGTTAACTGGCACCTCATTGCCATTGAGATTGTGAACTCTTCCAGCATACTCTTTGCTTTTCCCAATCTTAATGTTGTCTTTCTGATTGATAACAGAGTCCACCCATTTCTGGGACACCAACGTTACTTGGGATCCTGTATCGATCAGTGCTTCCACTTTCCATTTCTGGTTTATCAGCATGGGAACATAGTACCTGTCTTCCTCCTTTCTGAGGTGGCTAATGAAGTGGGAATTCCTCACCATACTTTGTTTCAGATGATTAATTTCCTGGTTGGTGGTTTCTCTTGGGAGAGTAATCTGCCTAGGCCTTTCCTCTCTCCTTACGCTAGCCACTACCAACTTCCCTTCATCCTGAGTTGCCTCAGTTTGTGGTGCTACATCTCCATTATCAACCGTATTTCTTTTTCGCATTCTCTGAGGTAGGGGAGTTAACTTTCCTAACTCCTCCTGCTCAAATAATTGCTTTTCCACTCTCAAAGTATCAGCCGCATTGTTCCATTCCTCCTCTGCTTCCAATTGAGTAAGCTTTTGGAGTACTACCTCACTAACCCATTTCTCCTGACATCTCTTATGAGGACAATCTGGGGTGGAGGGATTATCAACTGTATCAACACACTCATAATGGTACACCAACGGATTGGCTGGGCTGAAAGTGACACCCTGCTTTGGAGTATCCCCTTCCATAACCTTATCGGCTTGCACACCTACCTGCTTTTCATCCTCCTGCCTGACATCTATTATCTTAGGCGCACAAGAAGAGGGATTACTTAGACCTTGTGTTGGTAGAGCGCTTTCCTGGGTTGGTGACCTTCATGACGACTGACTGGCTGAAGCTTGAGCCTGTGAAGCCTTCTGCCTCTCCAGGTAACCTTCCACTTGAGCCTGAGACTGGGCTACTCGCCTTAGCATCTGAGTGGCCTCCTCCATGAACCTTCTCATGTCCATGAAGTCACCCTGCTCATTTCCAGAACCGCTGTATCTCCTTCCATTATTAGGAGAGCGATTTCCCTGGTCACCATACCTCCTATACTGGAAGTTCTGGATGGGGTTATCACCTCTATAGCGAGAACTGATACCTTTCTCCCTTCTGTTCCCTCCCCCTTGATTATTGGAAGAAGAATCAGATGGGGAATTCTGGGCCGCATTATCTTTGGATTTCTGATTCCCATTCTGCTTCTTGGGCTGCACATTAGATTTGGTGTCAGGTTTCGTTCCACCTGACTCCAACTCTAATTGCTCTTTCTTAGTGACTTCACTTACCTGGGCAGGTTTGGCCACTACTTTGGGTTTGGTATCTTTGGGTGTGGTTCTCCCTACCTCATAGATACGGACCGCTTTGTTGACAATCCAGTCTATTTCCCTACGCTCATGATAGGATCCTGCCATTTGCACCTTAGTAGCCTGTGGCAGGGCGTGAAAATACGCTCGCTTGAACTCTTTAGAGTCCAAATCCACCTGTTCATACGCGTGAGCAAAACCGTTCTTCAGAACGTGGAGGAAGTCTCTAGGATGCTGATTGTCGTTGCAAACCATATTTAGGGCGTGACGCAACGCATCCTGCTCATTTCTGTGGACCGAAAAATGCTTAATGATCTCTCGCCTATACTCAGGCCAGGTACCATAATGGCTCTGATTCAATCCTAAGAAAAAACTTCTTTCCTCAGGGCCAAATGTCCATGATACAAATTCTATCTTCTGCGCGGTACTATCCATGCCTGCAGACAACAGAACTCTCTCATAGTGGTCTAAATGATTTAAAATAGACCCTTTCTCAGCTCTCTTGAACAAGGGAATCAGTTTTAGAATCTTGGTAAATTCAGATAAGCTGTTTGTGCTTCTCCTTTTCCCCTTTCCCAGATTCTGCAGCCTCCTGTGTCTCCTGCGCTCGCGGGAGTTTCTGCCCTCATTCTCTGCCTGAGAGCGTTGGCTCTCATAAACGGAGAATTCTTCCTCTTCCTCAGAGGACGAGCCCTGGCTTGTGACTTCCCTTGATCTCATGCTGGCAGGTGTTTTCCCAAGGTTCCCAAAACCACTTGTGGCTTTGACCGCCTTGGTGGGGAAAGAGGGGGTTCCCTCTAATTCCTGCTCTTCCCTTGCTGTGGGTTTCCAGATGCTTTCAGCAACTGGTATGCCTGGCTTTCCTCTAAGAGCATTTAATTCTTTCGGGATGCCTTTATACTCAGCAAAGCATTGCTCCACTTGTGCGCGCGCAGCCCGTTCCTGTTCTACCACTCTAACACACTCTTTGTGTAAAGCGGTATTCTCTTTTACATGGCGCTGGCTTTCAGTCAAGTGCCTTGCAGCCTGCGCTTTTAATTGGGTGATCTCAACTCCAGCATCCTGAAACTTTTGGCTCATTTCAGCATGCGCAGCCCTAATGGCTCTTTCTGCATTCTGCGCAGTGTCCCTCTCTTGAGTGAGCCCGCCTATTAGAGTGCCACACTGACTATGACTTGACTCAGCTTGACGCGCCCGCTGAGTCTCCTCATCTAGACTTTGAGCCTGCTGCTGTATTTCATTCTTGGCCCTGGCAAGTTGATCAAAGAGGCTTTGTCTCTCCTGTTCAACCCTTGCTACTGTTAACACCTGATTTAACTCAACACCTTGTAATCTGGCAATCTCAGTGTCTCTCAGAGCAACCTCATCCTTGCTCTGGCGTATAGCAGCCTCATGAGCGTCATTCTCCCTTGTAATCCGGCGGATTTGGTTGTCAATGGCAACCTGTTCCGTTCTGCGGTCCTCTTTTTCTTTGAGAATTTGCCCTTGGAGCACATTGAGATTATTCTTGTGCCCTTCTAATTCTGTCTGGACATTTTGTAGAATGGTTGCGCAGCCATTATGCAAATCTTGCAACTGTTGCAACATTCTGGCTTGGGCCTCCCTTTCGTCTCTCAAAGCACAGACCTGGTTGCGCACATGTTCATGGGCAAACCAGAGGGTACCCGCAAGATTTGCAAGGGCATTCTGTTTATCTTTTTTTTCCTTAGCCTCATGTAACCTTAACATGGCCAATGGTAGGCAACCAGACTTATCCATGGTATTTTCTGGGTAAACTAGTATTGCATCCCTTCCCTGGGTGGACCATTCTTTCTGGTTTAGTGCAGGAGTAGGAATATATTCATACAATATACTTTCAATGGAGTGGATGAGATCCACAAGGGTGATTCCCCCCGGGTTTGATCCAGCCATTGTTTCCTATGGAGATTAGCTACTAGGGTACTAGTCCAAATACAGACCACCTTTGTCAAGAGACAAAGACAAATCTCGGTGGGACCTCCAGATGTGGAGCTATATTAATATTTAATATCAGTTATTAATAATAAAAATAAAAAATAAAAATAATCAAAATATTCCCAATCCGGAAAAATCTTGAAATGGAATGAACATTAAATTTGCTCCAAACCATTAACTCCACCGTTCAGTAGACAACTTGCTTCTGCTGCCTAGTGTATGAATTCTTTTATCCTTACTCTTGAGTCAGATCTAACCTAGTATCATATAAGCTAACATGAACCCTATTTTACACTGCAGCTGAAAAGGAAAACACAGTACAGCACTTTCAAAATACAGTTGACATGCAAATAATATGTAGGCTCACTTCATTCAAAAATAAACTCTCATACTCTGAAGATTTGACCATTAGCCAAAATTTATTTTTATATAAAAAAAATATATTCATATAGTATTTTATATAGTATATAATCGACTTGATACAAAAATTGGCTATATACATATCTTACTGAAGCACAATGCCATTGTCACCACAACTTCCTCCTTTGTCAGGCAGTATTCCAGTACACAATGGTATCCTTCCAAAGTGAGTAACACTAAGCCTTTTTCAGAAAGAATGCATCAGCAGCTCATTATCTTGAGACACTGTGGTTTCTTTTCACGCAAGATACAAAATATCAACCTCTATATTCAAAGCAATAACTGGATACACACACAGTTACAAATCTGTACATTCAGATGTAAATTGGCACTGTGACGTGATGTCATTTGTGTTAACAGATGATTGAATTCTGCTATTCACACAAATTATTAGCTACTAAATGAACAAAAATTAGCAACATAACAGTCTGCAAATTGACAAATTAGAATTGGTAAATGACAAGGTAGAGAAAAATATTCAAATTCTTACACAGTCATCAATATCCTCATTACAAAGTACTCCCACTAAAAGATTATAGCTCCTCAGCACTTTCTCTGGCTTCCTGGCTTTTAAACGCACAGTTGCATGAAAAAGTGTACTTTTTACTTTCTGCTCCTGGGCGAATAACAACGCCAGGAATAATATTTCACGTGGAAATTGAGGTGCCCTACGTAGTAAAAACACCACTCTATCTGCACATAATCTCATCTGTTGAAAACAAAGAATTTTGACCCAGCTATACAAGAATTAGCAACACGTAGGCCTGATCCACACTTACATTCCTTGCGCAGTGTAACTTTTAAACCACGAAAATTCACAAAATTGACTCTCCAGTACTGATTAACTCAGTGATCACACAACCTAGACAAATATCTTCACCTTAGTTGAAATGTTTGTGACTCCTTAACCCTTGACAAATTGAATGGGCAAACAGTAGGCCTCAACTTTTGGGTGCCCTCACACAAGGGACAGGCCACGCCTAGATTGCCTTTCTCAATACTACACCTTGGAATAATTTCTTATTTCCCCCAATGTGCAACTGCTTTCTGTAACCAATGGCACACCCTTTTCTGGGGAAACAATATCTGCTTGGAAAATCAGTTCTAAGACTGGGGTGGTTTCCTTACACACTCTGGCCTTATATTTCAATAATTATAAACGAATAACAACGTTTTCATGCAATCACACACTGTAACACTCTGTCCTTCTTAACTGTTGAAAACAGGACATGTTAACATCATTTTAAGAATCATCACACTAATTAACCACTTCCGCTAAATTGTTCCTAAAGCGGGACAATATACTGCAATTTTTAACATTTATTCTATAATTATTTACCCTTCAGGAGAATAACTAGGAATTTATCAACCTTTTACAATTCATCTCATGGAAAAGCATGGAGTCTGAAGTCCCTTTTCTATGTTCACAACCCCACCTTTCTAACAAGGCCCCTTGCTAAAAGCTACGGGACTGAATCAACACGTTCCCAAATGTACTATTAACTCTATAATCACTAGACTAACGTGTCAAGCATAATTACCAGCACATCAATCTGTGGTCTTTAGGGAGGGCCTGGCTACGATCAATCGACGGAGCTTCTGCTATTCTTCCTCTCCGTTGTAACGACACCGACACCGCCAGCCTTCTGTTTTCTTCAGATGGGGCCCTTCTTCGATGGACGAGCGTATAATCTCTTGCGACAACACCTCAGCTTCTTCAGCTAAGATCGCCCTTCGAAATAACACCCCTCTGTTGCTCTGGTATGCTTGATGGAATATGGCGTCTCTCTCGCTTTCTGACCCACAAACAGTATATGAAACCCAGCTCCCCCGCCTTCCTCCGGCCTTACGTCAGGTTTCCTGTCACACTATAATTGGTCGAAGTACTCAGGGGAATTGAGCACAGCTCTCCACTATACTTTTTAGCAAGATTCCAAACTAACACTAAAAGTCATCTTACACTTTCAAAGTGGAGATATTCGTGACCCTAAATTTATTAGAGGGACTAACAAACTAGTCTGAACGCTGAGAATCTTATACTTCCAGAGATAAACTTTAACTGAAATAACTCCTTTTGTAAACATACTACCATCTGGAAATATACTTAACATGTAAAGGGCTCTCTCTTGAATGTATACCAATAGTTTCACAAAATGAGCTTAAATAATAAACACACTGAGTGAGGAAAACCCACCATTCCGGCTAGAAATTAGCTACAGCTCCCTATTCGATGTCAAATTTAGAGCTTCATATTGACTTAATATTTTATAAATCTCAACATTTTTGGTTCAACCCATTCTGACTTATAGCAGTTTTTAACTTTCTCTTCCCTGCGCATGTGCAAAGATTTTAGGCTGACTCTGCCTTTCCTATTCCCATAGGGAATTGGTTTCCTGTTCACTCAGACAAAGAACTTATCTCTGATTGGCTCTTTGCTGGCTTACTGCCACGTATGCCTTTGCTAACTTAGCGAAGATTTCTGGTAATTTTCCATCACATCTGTTTCTGGTTAAAGCTGACTACACTTCCTGTTAGAACAAAGGAACTCTGTTCAAGGCTATTTAGCTTCAAATTTTAGGCTATTTCCTTGCTCCCCCAGCAATCCCTATCCATTTTGAGAGAGGCTTGGTAATTTCAGATCTGCCACAGGCTTAATTCAGTATGCACCAAAATGTGGGGTATATAATTTATTCAGGTTCCCCAACTTAGTTTATAGTCTGCAGGAAAATAACTCATAACTGGGTACCACAAAATGTCCATCCACACATTTCGCTTTTGGTGCACACAGATTTTCAGCGGCATCTCACCATTACAATTCTCTCTGTACCACATAAGGTAGTATTATCGTCTGGTATCATCGTCCTATTGGCTTCTTACACTCACAATGGGTGATTTTACACTAGCTATGAGGTAATCAAGGTTTAGCGTTGCTAGTTCCAATGATTTCTACTGAATTTCATACAAAGATTGGTCATTGTTTCTTCCTACTACATTTTAGTCATGAAATAGGGTCGCCCTCATGTAGAGCTCATTGTTCCGAATCCAGGGATACCTCACATGTGGTGGTAACCACAATTTTTACACCCCGCCCCGTTTTTACGACACTCTGTGTCAACATTGTCCAAATGACCTGAGATTCGGCGTGCATATGGAACTAACAATTCTAAGACCTTCTGCGTTATTAGAATTTGATTCTAAAGCTCAGGGAAAAAGTTATAGACATGTGTGTGCTATATATTCACACTATAGGCCTAATTTATAGACTAATCTACTTACACTCATTCAAAAACATATATAGTTGGATCTGTGTATATAGATTTCATGTTAGACCCGTCAGATTACTCTACAAATCCCCCTTAGAATAAAAATAGGATCCCTATACTATTTCTATTCTACGTTGGGTAATCTGCCTCACCGCTTACAAAATGGCCGTACCTGGCGGCACCATTTCTAAATGGGAGTTTCCATTTTTCCCGACGTTGTAATGCTTCATAGTCATATGTCTAAACACGGTTATGGTTATGACCGTCATCCAAACAAGAATAAAACAGAGACTCACTAAAACCGCATACAACTTGATTTGGGTCCAATCCCTCCCACTCATAAGAACCAGATCACTAGGCTCATACATGTGTTTGGCGACGGACACCTCATTTTTGCGTATCGCTATCTGCAAGGTATGATTGGGCTTGTTGGCTAACAGGAATTCTAGATCAGGATCTGTGGGAATTTCTACCCTAGGAAATATCTCTATCAGTTCCATCTCGGCTTCCAGAATCTCACTAGAGATATGAAACAACACATGACCCCCTATTGTAACGATAACATCTTTGGGTACCGTAATTAAGGCAACGCTATACTGCAGAGGAACTACCTTATATGTCCCGTGTAGTGCGTATGTAACAGTCATGTTCTCCATTCTGGTACTAATCAACCATTTTTGGTTTACCAACACCGTTACGGTAAATTGGGAAACATCATCAGGTTTGCTCACAGTGACTTCACAAGTGTTGGATTCAGCTTGTGTATTTTGGACACCGCATAATTGAGCTGGAGTTATGGGGACGAATGGCTTGCCAGGGCATAAATAATGTATGTCCTTGAACATCACACAAGTGTCTAAATTTGGAATTAAGTAGGTGTCATCATACCATGGTTGATAGGCGATCACAGAAGGAGTCCTGACTCTCATGTACTTTTCTCCACTCCATGTTCCCACATTTACCACTTTCTTGGTCTGGTATATCTTTTCTGGAACTACCAATGGCAAATTTAGCAAGAATGAAATGTGCAAGCGTTCTGTATCTATCAACATGGGTATAGCACTCCCCATATCCATTGCTACATTCAATTGCAGTTCATCTACCTGGATGCTATGCATTTGGGATAGAATCTTCCTTACCAGCTCTGTTTTTACAAAGTACAGAGGGATATTCCCTTTGATTAAACTGGCAATGTTGAATTGAACTTCCCGGAGGTAATCCTGAGTTAAATAGCTAATGGGGTCGATGTAGCGGTAAAAGAGCCACCTAGAATATGTACTTTTCTCATGTAATCTAGTGGACCTTACCAACAATTCAGCATGCTGATTTTGTATAATAACAGTATGGTTAATTGCAGTTACTACATCCTCATTTATCTTGACCTGTTCAGCCAGGAATTTTCTAATCTGACTGATATCACCAGCTAGTTCCTCAGTTTTCCGGGACATAGTATCTACACTGACAGTATTGGCAATTGACATGGTCGACCCCACAACCGCGGCAACGACAGTCATTACAATGACACCAATAAGGATGCCAATGAACCTTTTAGGACGATGCCTAGGGGCGATATTGTTTTTGTCAACAATAGTTTTCTTTAGCTGGTTCAGGATCTCCCTCACACTCGCTCGGGTTCGATTAATGTGGGAGATATACCAGTCCTGAAATTCGGTGTCCTTATGCACAGGAACATTGAGGGAGTCCATGATCTCCTTTTCTGGGTCTAAGTCAATGAAGACTACCTGGCTAATGAGTCGCCTCTCGGTAAGCAACAATGCCGGGTCATCAATCACAACGACTCCTGAAGAGGGACCAGGCTCCTCGAGCACCTGGTTCTGCACTGGAACAGTTTTGGCAAAGTGTACCATGATCAACACTATCAAGATAGTGGCCTTTTGTTTTGTGGCCCCCATCCTGACTTTGTGGCACAACAGTGTTTTTACCGTTCACAGTTCTTAGGATTCTTTCACTCCAAAGACTCTTTAGTGTCGACGGTTCTCCTTGGTAATCTTTTCTCTGCCTTGCTTCCCTCTGTGGATCCTGGGTTTTTCCTTTTGGGGTCCCGGGGACTCCTTTCCTGGTCCAGGGGACTCCTCCTGGTCCTGCAGCTCCCGGCTCAGGGGCTGTAGAGAGAGCACATATCTATTGGAGTAAAGAAAAACCATAAGTCCTCTGTGATAGGTGGTTGACCCTACTGAAGGAAGACCTTCGCCTAGGGGCCCTGCTCTGCCTATCTACAGTTTCGTTCATTCATCCATCCATCTTCCACACTAAAATCATTACTTACCTGATTCATATGTAGATTTACTCCTGAGCAACATATTCTTGTCCACTACTCTCAGGTTGGATCGCTTCTTGCTCAATTTCTTGCAATCGGCTACTTGGATGACATATCTTCAGCTGGTTGATGTGGACCCATTTCTCCTGTTCCACACCAGCCTTCTTCACGAGGACTTTGTAAACCACGGGAGACAATTTGTCTACAATGGAGTACGGTCCATTCCAGCTAGGAAGAAACTTCCTCGCCTTAGCCCGATTCCGCGCAAAATTAAAGAGATAAACTCTATCTCCCACTTCGTATTCGGATTTCGAGGTCTTCAAGTCATAATACGTCTTTGTTACGTCCGCGGACTTCTCTAGGTTCTTCTGGGCGAACGCAAACGCATGTTGTAGGTGTTTCCTGAGCTCTGCTACGTACTCATGTACGGTTATCGCTAATAGCAGAGTCGGCTCGTTGGTCTTGTACAGGAGGTGGATGGGAGTGACCAGCTTCCGGCCGGTCATTAACTCAAAAGGAGACAGCCCTGTTCCTTGAGTGGGGGTCGCCCTGATGGCCATAAGTACCAACGGTAACTTCATGTCCCAGTCAGCACCAGTTTCGCTAACAAACTTCTTCAGTATGCTAACAATAGTCTGGTTATACCGTTCCACGCTCCCGCTACTAGCAGGCCTATATGCTATGTGCAATTGCCTCTTAACTCCCAAGATTTGCCACGTTCTGGCCATAATGTCGGCAGTGAAGTGAGACCCACGGTCGCTACTTAAACGAAGCGGTAGTCCTTGGCGACTAAATACGTGGTTGACTAGGAGTAGAGCGGCAGTTTCAGCCCTGCAATTAGTGGCTGGGATGCACTCAACCCACTTCGTGAACAAGCAGGTGACGGTCAGCATATACTTGTTGCCTCTAGCAGATTTGGTAACCGGACCGACGAAGTCGATCTGGATATCGGACCACGGCATCACTATTCCACGCTTCTGCAGTGGAGCCCTATGCCTGGGAGTAGAGGGTTGGAACTGTGCGCAGGTCAAACAGCCTTTACAATAGGTAATCACATCCTGATACATGTGCGGCCAGAAGGCAACTTCCATTAAAATTTCCGTTGTCTTCTTACTTCCTCGATGTCCAGAGGTGATCTCGTTGTGCGCATGATCTATCATAATCCCTCTATACTTAATGGGTACCAACCATTGCGTTACTCCATGATCGTTGGTCCGGATGATTAATCCGTCCATCAGCTTAAACTTCTTGACGCTTACCATCAAGATCCTTAACTCCTCTTTTCCTTCCAACATTTCTGGAGAGATAGGATTATTGGCAGGATCTTCTAAATGTTTGTAGAAGATTCCGATCTCCTTATCGTCCTTTTGTGCCTGAATAAGGTCAGTATCAGGGGTGTCTTGTCCCCATTGAGTGACTGCCTTGTCCTGGGATATTGTCTGACTCCTTGTGGTAACTGCCACCTGCACTCCCCCTAGGAGAGGTTCAGTGTCAATGTACCTTTCCATTTGTAGGGACCCTTGGTTGGCTAGGGCGTCGGCGAAGTCGTTGCCTTCCTTTTCGTCCCCAGGTACCTTGGAGTGCCCTTTGGTCTTTTTCCAGTAGACCAATAATCCAGATTCTTCAACCATGTCAGCAATCAGTTTAATTAACTTTCCATGCTTCAATGGTTTCTTGTTGGCACACGTCATACCTTGGTTCTTCCATCTAGGCAGGTGTTCCACGAATCCGTTCCTGACGTAGACAGAGTCAGTGATGAGTACCATCTCAGGGATCTTATGTTCTATGGCGATACTAATGGCTTTGTACACAGCCATGATCTCAGCCACCTGACTACTTCTTGGTCCAATATTGTATCCAGCAGGTGGGACAGGATTGTCATTGTTCCAGACAATACCTATACCAGCAAGCAATTCGCTTTCTCCATCTTTCTTGATGTGGTAGGAGCATCCATCCACATATACTGTGGGCATGTCCTTGCACTTCTCCTCATCATAGACCTTATGAGGAGAGTCCAAGAACGGCTCCATGTCGCTCTCATCCTTATTATCGGCATCAGGGCAATTCTCCTTAAGGCAGTCGTGTAGTTCTGCCATTCCTTGGGCAACATGACTCTGCTTATTCTGGCAGTACCTTATCTCGACTGGAAAGCCCTGTAGACTCATCATCCAGGATGTTACTCTGGAATTAGAGAGATTCCCCTCTCGCACCTTGGCACTCTGAAGAAACTGAAGAGACTGATGACAAGTCTCAACAATAATCTTCTCACCTTGAATCAACGGTCTGAAGTGATGAATCGCCCACACAGCTGCCAGGAGAGATTTCTCGCATTCATTGAACTTAACCTCCACCGATGACAAAGCTTTGCTAGCAAAAGCAATCACCTTGTGATTTTGGTCATGCTTTTGATATAAAGCTGCGGTCAAACAGGTGTCAGAATGTCCAATTTCAATGAAAAACTCTTTATCCCTGACAGGATATGCTAAGCAAGGTGCTTTGGTCATTCTGTCCTTCAATATTCTGACGGCTTCTTTCTGGGCTGGACCCCATTCCCAAGGAACGTCTTTCTTCAGAAGTCTCACCAGAGGCTGCGTGACATCAGCATAGTGTTCTATGAACTTCCTACTATAGTTTGCTAATCCCAGCAAACTTCTCAGTTCCTTAACGGTGATAGGATCTTTCAGCTTATATAAAGCCTCAATCCGCTTCTTCTGAGGATTCAAACCTTCAGGGGTAATTTCGTGACCCAAGAAGTTAACCCTCTCCTTGCACCATTGGGCTTTCTGGAGTGATACCTTAGCACCAGCCCTCATCAGTTGTCCTAGAACATGTCTAACTTCGATTAGATGTTTTTCGAAGTTTTCGCTCTTGATCAGGATGTCATCCACGTAGGTCAGCGAGCCCCTCTCAAGGGCATCCGGCATGGCCTTCGTTAGGAAGATGTTGAACTCGCTTCCACTGTTAATAAAACCAAATGGGGCACGAGTCCAGCAGAAGGATTTATTCCGAAATACGAACCCTAGTTTATGTTGGTCCTCAGGGGCAATAGGTAATACCCAATACCCTGAGGTCATGTCCAAAGTGGTAAAAATTTTGGCACCTTGGATCTGAGCCAAACCTTGGTCAATAAACGGCAATGGCCACCTTGACCTGTGTACTCTCTGGTTCAGTTTTCTCAGGTCCGCACAAAGCCTCCAAGTGCCATTAGTCTTCAAAATGGCAAGTATAGGCGTATTGAAAGTGCTGTGTACAGGTCTTATAATCTTCCTCTCTTCAAGGTTTCGGATTATTTCATCCAAGGCCTCCAAAGAAGCCAAGGGCAACCTGTATTGTCTCTGGTAGACAGGTGGGAGTGACGGATCCGTAGGTATCTTGACTACGTGTAAGTCAGTCAATCCACAGTCATAGGAATCCTTCGAGAAAACATGCTGGAACTCATACAGCACTTTCCTAAATTCTTCTCGCTCTTCGTCCGTGGTACACCCGTCCGCTTTTTGAATCTGCTCTTCTACTAAAATATCAAATCCAGGAAAGACTAGAGGGGTATCAATCTCGTGTTGCTCCTCTAGGCGCTCTGAAAGATTAACTTCCGCGACCCTAGACGTAGGGGAAACCGATTCCGATCCGTACTTACCTGGCGCTTCTTTCTCAACAAAAATTTCATCCGTATGCATCTTAAAAACAATCTGTTTCTTTTCAACGCACCACGGAATCCGTTCAGCCTCAGCCACTTGAAAAGGATACACAGACTGGATAGTGAATACCCCCTTTGGTTTGCTGCAAATCTCATCATGGGTGAATCCATCTGCCTCATTAAGCATCTCAGGAATCACGCCAATAATTTGATTGCACAAATCAGAGGAGTAATATTTTTCATCAATAGCCACTCCAATATCCATGTCTTTCCTCAATGTGATGGGATAAGGGTTTTCATTATTGACCACTATCTTACACTTTCCTGAACATAAGTCCACTAGGGGAGTGTGAGATAAACTTAGTCCCATCCTTAAGAGTTCATTATCCAATTGGATAAATGCCTCACTACCTTCAGGAAACATCTGTCCTTTCTGCCTAATCAAAGACAAGGTAGCTTGTTTGGTACAGGCAGGTATAGTCTCTTCCTTATAGGTCCTTAGTTGAACAGCATATGGCATTAATTGTCCAGATGCCTCAGCTAAGCCATTGTCGTGGAACCCAGCAGGTGTCTTCCCCAATCTGGACCAGCATTTATTCTGATTCAGATCCAGAAAAGCAGCTACGCGGTTCAACACATCATTGGCAATGTAGATTGGCTCTTTAGTTTCCCGGACAACTAACATATTGTGGAATATTCTTTTACTCCCAATATCTAGCTGAATCATTGCCCTACCTAAGACTTCATGTTCATCTTCAGAGCCACCAAGCCCTTTGATAGAGTCATCACTCACTGGGTATAGACTTATCTTCCTATTGGCGGTAAGTTGAAGATACTCAGACTCCCTAATTACACTCATCTCTGACAACAAGGCAATTTTGGCTTGGGTAGTTTGATTCTCTCCTTCTAATTGCACTGGGATAAACCAATCTTCTCCCCTATTGACTAAATCAGCTATTATCTTAGTCTTTAGGTCACCATCACAGCTTTCAGCAGTTTCGGGCTTTTCATCCCTAATGAAGAACCTAAGACAATTTTCCACCAAATCAGTATCCCATTCTTTATCCTCTCTAAGGTTGATGGTGACCTGACCTGGGGTCTTCTGTATCGTCCTCTTTCCATTGCTCTTAACCACTACAGTCATCTCAGGCTGTTGGCTATTCCTCAGGTACACCTCAACAGAAGCTGCTTTAGTCTCTATCAAGTGTGTTCCTGGTTCCATATTGGCTTTTCCGTTGACTTTTCTCAGTGGAATGGGTCTTTTGACCTGCCCCCATAGGATTCCATTGAGATAATCAATGAGT
>JAWWEI010576290.1:0-14286 GCA_035583255.1 Pseudotriton ruber | reverse complement strand
AAATGAAATGTAAAAATGTGTAGCGTGCTGATGGGATACGTACATATTCCCATCAGCACGATGGAGAGCGTGAAATAAAACGATAACCTTGCAGTTCAGCACCTTGGAAGCTGAAGATTGCGCAAGATAGGGATGATTGGCAGGTCTCGGCAGCGTACTACGCAACGTTTGACGAGCCGTGTTGCATTTCGTACGCAAGGCCTCTCTCGGAGCACACGCCAACTCGTAATTTCGAGTATGTTAGGCTCTGCCCCCGTGCTTAGCCCTAGCATAGCCCTTGCGTACTGCTCGCAAGCTGTTTGCTCAGTACGCTAGCTGAAACATACGCCAACTCGTAATCTGGGCCAATGTGTATTGCGTGCGTCTTGAGGGCCATTACAATAACAGTACACAAAATATTTCGTGCACAGCGAGCTGCACTACATATTTTGTGTATTTGGGCGGGAAGTTGAAAAAAAAAGAAATTTTGTTGGGCCTTTGGCCACTCCAAACTTTCTCTGGCGGGTGCGCAAATGCACACTTTTCGCACCTGCCTTACGCGAACCCGGGGATGGGCTCTTCGCCCATCCCTACCTGCAATGTGTGTAGTGTACAATGCTCATTGTGCATATGTTAGAGGGTTAGAGGTTAACATAGAAGAGTAGCACTGTATCAGTGTAGTTGTACTTGTGTAATGAACGAGACCCATTGAAATTACACACATTCAACGATGCTTGTAAGAATGATCATTTTTGTTTCTGGCATCTGTGTTCAAGCATAAACACACGGCTCTGTGAAGAAGATGAGGGAAATCTATAGGTTGCAAAGTCTGCTATGGAGTAGGCCGGAAATAAAGGCCACCAATGGCCTTATATAAAAGCACCTACATATGAGGGGTAGGAAATAGTTCTACAACCCTCCACCAGAGCAACAAATTCACTCCATGAAAATCTGTTCATTTGACTTTTTTTTGCATTTTCTATTTTGTACTTTATGGTAAGGAATGCCAGTACAGGGAAGTAGCTAGCACATGCCAAGCTGTGGTGGGAGACCCAGGTAGATTTTCAATATCTACTGGTCTCTGATGAGACATCAGTTGACCTAATGCACTTAATATAGTACAGCAACAATACAGGAAAATTGACACATGTTCTCAAAGACCCGTGCTAAGCACCCAATGAAAGTGAATGTGGGGGGACACACACCTGAAGCCTGTAAATATCTTGTGGGGATAAATGACACTGCATGCTTAGAAGTGGAAATTATCATACTTCTGGTGGTATATCCTAGAAATGTTTATACTGATAACATGCAAAAAGCATATTCTTTAAAGACCATGATCCTTAATGTCAGCGGTTCCGGACTGACAGACACACAACACGTTACACAATATCTTAGTCTATTTTTGTGTATATCTTACCTGTTTGTACACACACAAAACTAGTGGGCAACAATATGTGGATAGTGATCTTTTGTTCCATAGAAATAGGTACAAGGACCTTGCGTGCCAGACAGCAATATCTCTTTGCATAATGATTAGCACCAAGATGATAGTCGGACACCAAACGTAGCATAAAAATGAATATTTTTATTGCTACCATCTACTTATTTCTTTTGGTTAGGAATATACTCTTCGGAAAATGGTCACAGAAGATGAGAACAAAGATTACAGAACAGCAGCAGCACATGAGAGAATATCTTAGGGAGAAACACAATGATACATAGCAGCACCATATAGCGAAAATATGGAAAACTACTTTGCTACTTATTTTATGGCTATTCGCTACTCGCTTCTGATAACACCATTATAGGATACCTTGGTTATTCTCACCGTTACTTTTTGGCCTGCAGGATAGGGTTGTGCTCTTGTACCACAATACCCTAAGGCTACTAGCCTGGCACCTCACCACACCCACCTTACGCCTACTTAACCCTTGGGCCTACTTACACCCTTGGGCGTTCGTACCCATGAACCACCAAGGCCCTCTGATATGCTAACGTGGTGGGACACCAAGGTGTTGGCACAAAGAGTATTGGCCGAGTCTTGTTTGTCCCTATCTCCCCATGGAGTTACACCACCCACCCCACAAGACACACAGGCACGCGTGACACACTCGCACAATTTTGGGTCACAATCTCACCTGAGTCAGCCTTTTTGGGATTTTGGCTGAGGCCAGTACCTCCCTCAGAGTTCCCTGGGTAAGCCTGGCTTAGGCTCATGGTTGGTTCAGGGTATTCAGCTAGCTTTCACCTCTCTGGGTTGGTCTGGTCTCGGTCACGGCATCAGGCACTGTCACAGGGTCTCAGGATCCTCGTCCTCAGAGTTCTCGGTCAGCACTCCAGAAGACCCCCAAGGGCAGGGTCCTCAGCCTCATCTTAGGCGACATATAGGCAACAGTGCAAGCGCTGTAGGAGCACCAGGAGAAACCTTGAAAACTCAGGTGTTGGTGCTTGGTTTGCCTCCCCGGGAGACTGGGTGAGAAGGTAAGCTCCCCCTCTTGGCAGAGGGGAGTAGTTGGGAAAAATGTGGGGAAAGTCCCTGTTGGCTGGGCAGAGACCTCGCAAGAGGATCTGTGTGGGTTTGGCAGAGAGTGTAGAAACTCCGGGGTGGAATGAAAGTTAGGCTCTCATTGGCTCTACTGGTAGTCGAGATTAGAATGGGTTAGAGCATTTGCCCTGAGTCTGTCTCTCTCTGCTTCTGTCTTCTCTGTCAGTCTGTCACATTCCGGGCATGTCCTTACCCTAGCTTATATCTTTTTTCTGTGGAAAGTTCCAGAACTTTCCCTCCCTGAGAATGACATCCTTCCTATTCTGCGCTATGGCTTGGGTCTGTTTGGTCCCCAGCTTTTCCCTCTCGCTATTGGTGGGCTGCACCTGTCTGTAAAGGGGTTTCTCTTCCAGGTCACTTCCCTGTGTCTGCTCTGTGCCTCCTCCTTCCTGTGTATTGGGTGAAAATCTTGACCTTGCTACGTTGGCTAGCTAAAAATCATCTCTGCTCCTGTGTGTGTTTTTTTTCTTTTTCTGCGCCTTGCAGTATGTCCTAAAGGTACACAACTGAATAACTGGCAACTCTATTTTGTGAACCAAAGTTTTGTTTTCTGTGAACTGTAATGGTGAAGCCCGATGTGTGCACACTTCAGGAGAAGAAACAATGTCATCATCATTACACGTGTGTTATGCATCACAACACCTGATTTGTGCGTGTAGCCTCTCTGCACATTGTATCCTTGTCACTAGTTGCATTACTAACCTAAGTCTGTACTCTGTCATGCTGCATTGGTGGTTAGTTGCATAGCTATTAGTCAGTAGTGGCGTGTTAGTATTGTTACGTGATAAATGAGTAGCCAGCAAGCCTTATGGGCTTGGCGGTCTCACAGAGCCCCCTGTGGCAAGTGGCGGGAAACCTTTCCCAACGCTTGGCACTTATGTGATAGAGACACCGTGAGAATCTGCAATATAGTCAATTTTGTTGGCGGCAGTTTCCTTGCAACGGTTAATAAACACTGTTGAAGGCGACAGCCTTGGTGATGACGATACACCACATGAGCAGGAGGAAAATTAGGGCTGTCAAGATTAGGATCATTTTACGCTGCCAGGCCTGACATTTGAGAATGCCTTCATCCTGAGTGGAAAATTTAAGATTAGCAACAGAAACATCAGTCATAGTGAAGTTGAAAGATAGTTTGGTTAGGCTTGTTTTTGAGAAGGAAGTCCAAGCCATGGTCAATGGGCAGCTTAGACGTTTAGTTGTCATCTAGCGTTTTGACAGCCCCTTCAATAACATCCTTAACAATGTTAAACAGAGTGATGTCACCTAGCGTAATGACTACATCTGGTGGAACTTTGACAAAGAATACAGGGTTGAGTATGGCCCATGATTCATAAGTGCCATGGCGAGCGTTAGCAACACCCATGGTGGTCAGTCGGGTACTAACTAGCCATTTGTCATTTACTAGGACTGCAACAGTGGCGGAAACATCTTCAGAAACTCTAACAGTCACCCTACACACGAGTGCATCATCAACAGATTGTCGAACACCACAAAGTAACTCCTGAGCCTGAGGGATAAAAAGGCGTCCCGGGCATAAGAAATGTACATCTTTTAAGTGCGTGCAAGTGTCAAGTTGATGGACAAGGTAATTGGAAGAAGATATTCCTTGGTAGGCCACTATCTTAGGGGTATTTACCTGAATAAACATGTTCTTATCCCATGTCCCCCACATTCACGACTTGTTTGGTAGTATACACGTGGTCAGGAGAGATCACGGATATATTAAGTACAAAGGAGATGTGTAGGCGCTCAAAATCAATGAAGACAGGTACTGCAGTGCTAACTTCAAAGGCAATATTCATCATTAATTCAGTATTGTCTATTTATTGTAGTTTTTTAAAGATTTCTTTCAATAACTGTCTAGAGACAGAGAACAGTGGTATCCGCCCCATGATCAGGCGGTCCACATCACTCTCGGTCTTCCTTAAAAAGTCAGCTGTGAAGAAAGTAATGTGGTCAACAAATTGTGTGAACGAATTTTGAAACATAATGTGTTATTCATATAGCTTAGCAGAGTGATCAGTTAATTGAGAATGTAGATTAGTAGTAATGATTGAGTCGTTAACAATCTGAACAATGCTGTCCAACATGGTCTGCTGTGCAATGATTACATTTCTAACTTGGAGATGTGCCATCTTTATTTCCAACTGGCTAGTTGATTTTCCCCCTCATTACAAGTTGTTCGTCCAAACCGAGAAAAAAATCTCTGTTTGGCCGAAAACCCTAATGAAAATTTTTGCCAATGACCGCCAACATTTTTCATTAGGACAGAAGAAGATATTTGTTGTTATTGCTACCGAAAAATAATGAAAATCTTATCAAGATTTTTGTTACTAAAGGGTCAATTACAAGTTTTTGAAATTTCGGTGACTGACATTTCAAAAAATTTTGTGATTTCACTAGATCCCTATGACCCTAATGAAAGTTTTTTTTGTTAGGGCCGTGGGAAAAAAATCTTAAATATTGGTTATTTAAAAAAAGAATGCCCCTTGTGCATTTTACATTTTTTTTCCTTGGTGCTCAGAATCATGAAAAATATATACTTACCCTTGGGGTTCACATAAGTGCACCCACAAAAAAATAGATTTTTAACACCAGCTCTGAGCTGGTGTTAAAAATGTTTGTTGTAAACGCAAAAAAAAATGTGTAATACCAACGTTAAGCACTTTTTTTGTTGTAAATGTAAAAAGTGCTTAACGATAAACTTGTAATGAAGGGGATAGTGTCAGCGACGCTAGCAGTGGAACCAAAGATGGCACCCCATATAGTGACAACAACAAGGCCAATCACAAAACCGGCCCATCTTTTCTGCCTACAAGCATTGGTAGCAGTGGAAGACCTGGTAACATGGTGTATGTACCACCTGGCTGCAACATCATCCATAAGGGACATGTGTGGAAGTGTCTGGCCAGGGCGGGTTCAGGGTCAAAATCAATGAAGATCATTTGTGAAACCAGTCGGCACTCTGTAATGAGGAGTCTGGCTGATTCCTGTACTGAAATGTCTGAAACTGGTCCTGGTTCAAATTCTAAGCCTAGTGGTGTGTGTGGGAATAACAACAACCACAATAAGAGCCATAATATTTCCAGTGGTTTTCTGCCTCGATCGGTGTAACCAATGATTAGAGTAGGCTTGGGCATCTTAATGTCATAGCAACTCCTCCCTCTGGTAGCCGAATCTTCGGGAAGAAAGTGGATTATTGGAAGAAAATACACTGCACCCGGTCCACACCCCTGGAAGAGCGTCGGTTAGTGTGTACTGCAAAAAGTTAGACAAACAGGCGTGAAAACAGAGTACAAGCTTCATGTTACACTTTCATTTCCAGTGTCATTCTTGGCATTGTCTGCAACCTGATTCTCTATATGATACAATTCAGACTTGGGATGAGCATGTTTAAGCTGATTGATAGGCACCCAGCGCTCTACTGGGTATCTTTTATCTGAATAAGAATTTTGTAAGCTGGAGGGGATATTTTATCGATCACTTGATATAAGGGTAAGAGTTTCTTATCACGTAATTGGTTACATTGAACATTTGTAGAGATAAACATGGTCACCCACATTATACTCTTTGCCAGAGGTATGCAAGTCCTAATAGGTCTTGTTGGCATCTATACTAAGTCCCAGATTCTTTAGAGCATGTGCAAAGGAATCCTGCAGATGCTGATGTAAATCAGTGATGTAAACATGAATGGTGGATGCCCTTAGTAACACTTGTGCTTGGGTTCTGTATAAGAGGTGTAAAGGTAATGTCATTTTCCTTGTCAGGAGCTTGAATGGGCTATAACCTGTGGATTTGGAAGGTGTGGCTCGATTAGCCATTAAAACAAGTGAGTACTTTAAGTCCCAGCCATTACCTGTATCAGAAACCTTTTCAGTATATGGATGGCGGTCTGGTTGTATCTCTCAACTTGACTGCTGCTTTGCGAGTCTATAGGCAATATGGAGGTGTTGCTTGAGTCCTAGAATTTCCATGTTTGTTTCATGACATCAGCAGTAAAGTGGCTGCCTTGGTCACTAGAGATCCTACTTGGGAGCCCTTAATGACTAAAGATGTGGCTGATTAACATCAGTACTGCCATTTCTGCCTTACAGTTACTAGTTGGTATACACTCAACCCACTAAGTGAATTTGTCCACCACATTGAGCGTGTACTTGTGGTTTCTTGCAGACCACACTAACAGGCCAACGAAGTCTACCTGGATGTCTATCTGACCAAGGTAAAGTAATACCTCTCTTCTGTAAGGGGACTCTATGCCCAAGGTTCACAGGCTGGAATTGAGGTCATGTTAAGCATTCGCAGCAATACAGTATCACATCCTGTCTCATGTGTGGCCAGTAGGCCAGCTCCTGCAGTATCTCAATAGTATTTTGTGCCCCTGATGTCGTCCTGTTTTCTGATTATGGGTGTGATCGAGTATAACACTTCTGAATTTTACCTGGACCACCCACTGCATGAATCCCTCTTTAGTGCTTCTGACTAACAGCCCTTGGTGAAGCTGGAATCTACTGCTGGTTTTCAGCAGCACCCTGAGTTCCTCTTTTCCTTTCAACATTTCTGGGGTGTTAGGATTAGTGTTGAGATCACTAATCTATTTATAGAAAATCCCTATTTGTTCATCCTCCTTTTGGGCACTTATTAGATAAGGATTGGGAGAGTCGCTTGACCAGTCAGATGCATGTTTATTGGGGTCAGCCGCCTGTTGCCTAGTGGTGACAGTGACTGTCTGAGTGAGGAGAGGTTCAATATCGAAAGTTTCACCTCAGAGAGCACCTAGGTTTGCGAGCATATCTGCCTCATCAATCCTTCCTTTTTCTCTGCCAGGGACTTTGGAGTGACCAGGAATTTTTTTTCCAGTAAATGGTCATTCCGTTGCATTGTACTAAATCATCAATTGCTTTTTTCAGTGCACAATGTTTCAGTGGCTTTTTATTGGCACATAACATACCATTCTTTTTCCATAAAGGCAAATTTAGAACAAAGCATCACAGACATAGGTGGAGTCGGTCATTATAACAGTTTTCTTTGTCATTGTGAATGGCATTGAGCACTGCATGGTACACTGCTGTCAATTCAGCAATCTGGCTACTCTTTGGACCAATTTGGTAACAGGAGGGGCTCTCTGGGTAACCTTTAACCCATATGTTACCTACACCTACCACCAGATCATGCGTGTCGCCAAGGGGTACTTTGAAAGAGCACCCATCAACAAACACTGTGGGCAGGCCAAGGCATGCCTGATCATTGTATGTTAGGTAGAAAGTTTCCTCTGACTCCTCCCCCAATCTGTCAGTAGGAGGGGAATGGTCATGCTCACGGTCATGCTCACAGTCATGGAGATCAACAAGGCCCTGTACTACAGGACATTTCATGTTTTGCCTATAGTGTACCTTAATGGGCATCCCTGCATAGCCAGCATCCGGCTAGTAATGCATGAGTTCATTAACGCACCTTCATAAATCATGGGCCCTTGTAGGAACTGAATGGACTGGTGGCATGTCTCAACAATAATCTTCTCACCTTGTACATAGGGTCTAAAAAGCTGTACCGCCCACACAGTAGCCAATAGGGCTTTTCACAAGAATTTAATTTTAAGTCTACTTCAGAGAGAGCCTTGCTAGCATAAGATATAACTCTGTTTTTACCTTCTTGTTTCTAAAATGGAGCCACAGTAATGCAAGAGGCAGAATACCCAATTTCTATGTAAAATGGGTCGCCAGATGTGGGATATGCTTTGATGCACCTTGTGATTAAGGCAGCAAAGGTCAACGCATAGATGCCAATCTCTGCTGGGTTTTAGGATTCCAAGGATAGGAGTGTTGTATAGGTACTGTGTATGCGTATAATGTGCCTTTCTTCCAGGCTGCGTATAATTTCAGATAGTGCTTCTAGTGAGGCTAAAGGTAGCCAGTATTGCCTTTGAAGTACGGGTGGCATTTTAGGGTCAGTTTGAATGCAGACAGTATGCAAATTAGTGAGCCCACAATCATATGAATCTTTTGAGAATATATCTTTAAATTCTAATAAAACATTTTTCAATTTCAATTTCTCTTCTCAATCAAATCAAGTTTATTCGTATATAATTACAATATACATCAAACAACATACAATTAAAAACATCTTATGTATATAAAATTTACCTAGTTTCAGGATTAAAAACAATTTTACTATAATGAAACTTTTTTAAAGATTAAAATTATTATCATTGAAACTTTAAAAAAAATTATTTTTAAAATACATCCAGATGCAGAGGACCACGAAATTGTACAGATCACCTTTAAAGAATCCGTTTACATAATGTTATCAAGTGCAAAACATAATATAAATTTCAATTTCTCTTCTTCAGAGGTACAACCATCAGTCTGATCTAACTGTTCTTGTAACTGTTCATTGAAACTGGGATAAGGTTCTGGATTACCTGTCTTGCATTGCTGTTCTAACCTTTCTGTAACAGAACACACGTAATGTAGTGGAGAATGCTTTACTTCATCGGTGTACAGGCGTTCGCATTCTTCGGGGAGATCCATCTTGAAAACTATTACCTCATGGTCAAGTTCACATTTAACCTCATTCATCCTTTCAATTTCATGTGGAAAAATGGATACCACTGTATATTGCCCATCAGGTTGTGATGTCACACAGGCACAACATACATCATCTCACAACATTTCCTCAGTTTATTTATACCGCACCAACTAACCCACAGGGATCAGGGCATAAACAAACAACCCAAAAACGATAAGCAGACAAGAACAATTAAGTCAGTCGAGTGAAGGCAGAGTCACAATAGAGAGGTCCAAGTGCAAAGCAAAAAGATGCTGGTATCAGTTTCATTATCCAAAATCAAATAGGTGAGTTTTGAGCATCTTTTTGAACTTAGGCAGCGAGCCCTTCTTTTGGAGGGTATCCGGTAGAGAGTTCCATCCTGAAGCAGCGACAAAGGTGAAGGAGAGCTTACCAGCATGCTCCAGCTTGACTTTAGGCACCACTAACAAGTTTTTGTCATTAGAGCGAAGTGTGCGTGTGTACAGAACAGGCTTAATCCTGTTTTGTAGGTAAACTGGGCTGGTTCCATGCAGACATTTATGAGTGATCGTAAGAGTACGAAAGAGAATGTGTGATTTAATGAGCAGCCAATACAGCTCTCAACGGGCTTGAGTGACATGGTCACGGCAACCCAGGTGTGAAACAAGCCTGACAGCATCGTTTTGTACTACTTGCAGACATGAGATATTATGAGCAGATGTGTTTCCTAAAAGACTGCAGCAGTAATCGATCTTTGAACCGATGATTGTTCTTGCTAGAGTGGAACAGGCCTGTTTAGAGATAAAAGGATGCAGCTGCCTCAGCAGCTTAAGATAGTATGCACTACCAGAGACAATGCTGTTCATGTAGGCTTTTATGTTCAGGTGACGATCAAGATAGATGCCAAGAGTTTTCACTTTCTCTAGCAGTAGCAGGACATACCCTGCCACTGTAAAAGAAGAGTAAGATTTAGGCAGTTTTTTCAGGCATGCAGGAGTGCCAACTAGAAGTAGCTTTGTTTTAGAGTCATTAAGAGCTAATGAATTGTGGGCCATCCATCCCAGAATATTAGTATAAAGGGGATTGACTTTAGCTGTATCAGATGCATGATCACCCGAGATCCTAAAAAGGATCTGTCTCTCATTGGCATAGTTTGTAAAGAGAACACCGGCATCCTCCAAAAGGTCAAAAAGTGGTTTGGTGATTATATTATAATGCGTCAGGGATAGGCAAGAACCCTGAGGCACCCCACAATCCAGCTGACCTAATGAGATACCTGGAGGGTTACCGCATCGCACCATTGGTGGGTACGGCACTGTACACCCGAGCAACTAACCACTAATGCAGTACTACTAACAGAATATCTATAGATCAACAGAATATTAGTTATGAGACATAATGACAAAACTGAGATACACGTGCAAATGAGTTGCGATGCATAGTGCACACGTGTAATGGTGATGACATCTGTTTTCTTTTCCTATTGCGTGCATGCATTAGGCTTCACCATTGCCATGCAAACACAGAAAACTTTGGTTCTCAAAATGGTGTTTGCCATGTTATTCGATCACGTACCTTTCAGGCAGGGTGCAGGAAAGAAGAGGTTAGCTGCACACAAGAAACTGGGAATATTTTAGCTGATGCCAGCAAATGTTCACAGCTGTGCTGGTGAGAGAGAACAATAATGTAGTGATTCTACACAAAGAGGAAAGTTACTATGAGCAGACCTGGCTATGGGAACCAAGATCACTCTTTTTGTGTGCAAAAGGAAAAATCCAAATCACAGAGCCAAGAAAGGTGGGCAAGAGAGAAGGAGGACTAACTGAAAAGACAGGCAGGTATATCTCACCAATAACCAGAGAACAAAACCAGAGACCAAATAACCCACACCATAGTAAAGACTAGAATGAGGTAATCCCTGGGGAGGGGACATTCTAGCACTTTCTCTAAGAAAAGGGATATAAGCTAGGGCAGGGACACACTCACAGAGATTCTGGGGGACCCATTCTGACCGACAGACTGACACAAATATTTCCTTCACCTGCTTCTGAAATCCGAAGCCAGTGAGAGACTGACTCTCACCCATCCCCAGCGATGTAACTATTCTTTTACCATTACACTTATTTGATGAATATATTGATTATTTGAGGAGAATGTTACGTATTGCCTGACTACTGTACCATTGATGTTCTGGGTCTGTAAATGAGAGTATTTAACACTCACCAATAAGTTATTGTCTGTTTCCACAATTTGTTATTTTCGGACTTTGGTAGATGGCTGCTGCTTATTCTGCTGTGCTAAAGTATAGAGCCTGGATGCCCAAGGCAACATGGCATCTGCTGCAATGCAGTTAATGGCACAGCAGCATCTAGACAGCCATATTAGGTTTGACTTTAGCACTTTGTATTGTACTGTATGGTGTATTATTCGGGGGCTAGCTTTTCAGACAGCGTTCCATTGCAAGGCCTACCTAGTGAGCACAAATAGAAAGGAGGATACAACCGCAGCATGCCCTGCATACATATGTTCATGAATTCTACATTGCTCTGCTGACTAACATGACCCCCACCATGCTGAGGCATTCATTACAGGTGCTTTACTGGTGACCAGTGAAATGGGTTAGCACAAGTAGGTGGCCATCTTTGTACCCATTATGCCAGGTCTTTGAACAGCTTTTTACACTAAACAGTGCCACATGAAGCTGTGGAATGCCAGAAATGCCCACTATTTCACTGGCTCATTTCCATAAAGAAGCCCTCTAACTCCAGGGCACAGCTTAATGTATATGCTGATAGAGTTTTGACAGGGTGTTGTTTCTTGTATCTGCCTCTTTGTCCCTTGAATGCAGTGTTTGTTCACCACTGTAATGTTCTGGTGCAAGGCTAGTGTAATTGGCAGCAGAACAAGTAGTGTTGGGTTTCCTTGGTGCCCATAGTCAGCAGCCCAACATGTTTCCTCTGTTTCCTCTCTGCGCATGTGCAAAATGTTGTATGCTGCAGTGCAATGGTACTTCACAAGGCAAGTGGCCATATTGCAATGACTGCACCTGGAGCTGTGAATGGTCATCCGAGCCTTACTGTATAACCTTTCTGTACCTGCCTATTCACATCTGATAATGCACTTAGACACTGTTACCATATACATTTTCATTGCTCTGTGCTGCTGCCGCAAGGTGCCCTTTTCGATGGCTCAACACGTTTGCTCTGTTTCCTCTCTGCGCATGTGCAAAATGTTGTATGCTGCTGTGCAATGGTACTTCACAAGGCAAGTGGCCATATTGCAATGACTGCACCTGGAGCTGTGAATGGTGACCTGAGTTCTATAACTTTTCAGCACCTGCCTGTTGATAGCTGATAATGCACACACACTGTTACCCTATACCTTGCCAATGCCCCGTAGTATCCGTTGTTTCTTTCTGCGCATGTATTAAAGTCTTTCTTCTCTGCCCTTTTTTGAGGGACCCTACAGCATCATAAACGGGACAGCCTGAGAACAGTTCCTTAGTTACCTTCTCACTTTTTGAGTACTGTATGTTTTTCGGAAGTTGGATTAAGTAAAGGAGTGATGCTGTGTAAGAACTGGTTGTAAACTCAACAGGAGAAATTTTACTTTTAAAGAGGTTGGATTCCTTGCTGGACTTGTTGTACCCTTCTTGAACATTGTACTGTATATTGCACAAACACAGACGAGATAAAATGTACTCTGCAATATACAATAAACATCATATTACTATATAATGTTAAAATACATATACTGTACTCATTGCTTTGTGTAAAGAGTGCTGCTGTATAAGAACTGGCTGCAAACTCAATAGGAGAACACTGTCTCTGTTACAAAGTCTGTAATTACTGCCTGGATTTGATACATTGTATGAACTTCTCCTGCTCTGAAACTCTGAAATGTTCATTTCACCAACAAACAAAGCCATTGTTAGATACTGTTAAACTACATTTATTCATGTTGTGTATACAGGGTACTGCAGCATTGTTACTTTCCTGTTGCAGAGCCCTCTTGCTACACAACCACAGGTAACACCTGATGAATGTGCTCAATCCACCTAGTACAATTGTCCTTGTTGAGCACTGTTAGCCAATACTGTTTTATCCCTGACTCAAGACTCTCCAAGTTCTTTGGTTTGTGGTGGGTCTGGAGCCACCACTTCATGTGGGCCCAGACCATCTCAATAGGGTTTAAGACTGGGGACTCAGGAGGTATCCTCAGTCACTGAATTCCCTGCTCCTCTAAATACTTATCAGCCAATGTATGCTTTTGGTCATTGTCTTAAATCGGGCCAATCTGGCTAATGTAGAATACATTTAATTGCCTTATTTTATTTCAGTGTGGTCAGGAGACAGCTGTTCCCCGTGGGCCACCAATGAACACCCTCATAGCTCCACTCACCGCAAGACAGCCCCCAGAGAATCCTGCTCCTATTAATTGCATAATTGCCTTTTTTACACAATGTAATTTGAACCCTGGGGGGAGTGAAGCATTAAGATAATCACTGGCAAAACGTGACATGTTTTATGATGCAACCAATATTCCTGTCTTTGCATATTGTGCATGCATGATGTCACTCAGATATCAATTACCAAAAATCATAAGCATAAGCAAATGACATAATATGACCTGTTTCACCATGACTACAGGAACAGCCTTTGCATGCCTTTGGCATGACAAAGACATCACAGAAATTTATAAGCAAATGACATTTGAACTTACCTTACATTACCAAGCCAAGTGACATCATCAGGATATAATCAAAATGTAAATAACTGCATAGAAATTGACTGTAAACTGTTTCAAAATATGTATGATAAGTGGAAATTCTCTCAGGTTAATTGATGTCACAAAAGTAGTATAGTAGAGGCCTTTCCATCAAACACATTTTGACAAGTTTATGACCCGCCCCTTTTACAACTGAGTAGAAATAGGGTTATGCCCCTTAAGTCCCACCCCCTGTTATAGAGAGCAGAAATGTGAGGAATTTTATAGTGAAGCAACACTGTTAGGAATGTCTGACATTAAAAAGGTGTATCAAAAGTGACCGCTTGGTCTAGTGTGATTGTCAGATCCATAGACATTGTTTTATATGAAGGCGCTTATCAAAATGGGTATCAAAACTGAGCAGCTATTTTCTCTGTGCCATATTATGGAGACTATATATTTCGGCTATTCAGCCAAGTCTCCTGTATGGTAGTGAAATCTGGGGACAAACGGACATTAAAGCT
>JAWWEI010565202.1:0-14563 GCA_035583255.1 Pseudotriton ruber | reverse complement strand
ATCTCTTCGTCCGAAGAGGTATCAGTGTCAGCATTCGGACAAAACTTGCGCCTGCGTGCGCGGTTCTCTGTCCGAAACTCCACGGATGCTTGCATCCAGTGGTGTCTGATTATATGCTTAAGCATACTGGAGGTGGTCAATGCCCGGCCGAGCGTTGCGAGGTCTCCGCGCCTCATTTCCTCCTTGCAGAACCTGCAGCGCACAACGTCTGCACGTTCCTTGTTCTTACTACCTGCCACTTGGTAGTAAGGCCAGGCGGAGCAAACGTGCCTGGTCTTGCTAGACCTCTTCCTGGGTGGTTTTACAGGAACATCCACCCAAGCATCCTCTGGAATAGGAAACTGGGTCGGTCTAGGTGGATCTCTATCTTCTCCTCCATCTCCTGCTGCTGCCGCAGTTGCCATTTCTGACAAAAAAGGTCAAACAGGCAAGGTCTTTATCAGGAAGGCTTTGCATACAAATATATGGAAACCTGTAGCTGAAATGAAAAAGTTGGTTGGGTGTGGCTATTTAAGCCTTTCGGTCTCGCGAGATCCGATTCGCGAGATTGATTGACTGATTATTTGGCCAATCAGCACTTAAAATCAGTTTGATGGCCAATCAGCGTGCGTAGGTTCCGAAGACCCGGTCTACGAGACCAGAGGCGCGTACGACGTAGCGCGGGTACGCACGTGCCATTTGGTTCCGAAGACCGTTGTAGACGCGCATGCGCAGTTGTCCCATTGACTTTGACAGTCTCGCGAGATATATATATATATATATATTTTTTTTTTTAAATATTGATTTACATTCTATATTTGTTATTACTTATTTTGGAACATATTACATTTATTTTGAAACAAGCAGTGTTTTGTTAATTTTTATTCTGCCCTAAAGGGCAGAAGCCATTTTGTGGTCAGTTATAGAAGATTCGTTTAAGGTACGTGATGTGCATTGTCAATTCTTAAGTTATAATTCATTTAAAAGTCATATAACTTAAATATTACCAGTGCTGGCTTCCCTGCACTGGTATTATTTAAGTTTTATGCAAATTTAATGAATTATGACTTAAAATGAAGGAACGGTAATCCCGCGAACACGGGATTACCGTGCCTTCATTTTAAATCGTAATTCGGCAAAGTGTCATTTAACTTAAAGACTACGAGTGCAGGCATTCCTGCACTCGTAGTCTTTAAGTGATGACTCAGGGGGACAGAGCGGGCAATGGGCCCGTTGCCCGCTCTGTATATATATATATTATAGAGCGGCGGTAGCTGAAGGCTGTAGGTCTGGGGCTGCCAGGTGGCGAGCTTAAGAAAGGTCAGGCCCAAGTTCAAGGCTGCAGAAGGGGAAACAAGTGTCTGGAATTGAGTTCAAGTTGTGGAGGCGTGGTGAACTGCCGTGCCTCCTGGAAGCGGCGAAGCATGGCCGCAAACCACGCCTAAAACTCGTAGTGTGTGCAGGGAGAGAAAGTGCTGGCTGCGGGTTGCTGAAGGTGATTCGCCGAAGCCTTCGGGTGATTACTTTCAGTCTCACCTTGTGATTTGAGGAGGAGAGTGCAGTCAGGGATGAGGCGTCTGTTTCAGGAGACGTTTCAGCTGTGGTACCTCGCATAAGGCCGTAGCCCCTACTGGTAGCCCAGGTCCAGGGAGGAGAGCCAAGGTACGTGTTGCCTCTTCTTGTGTCTTGAAGCTAAGGCGATTAGTCTGGGGGAGTGACGCGTGGCGGCTTGTCCGGAGAGTGTGAGGCAGAACGCGAAGGGGAAGGCAGTGGCACGTGGAGGCTGTTCAGCAAGCACAAGCCTGGAGCAGGCGGGAGGCAAGCAGTAAACCAAGCTTGGGGCTAGCGGTAAATGCATGGCAATAGCATTGTGAGGGAAGCAATAAAAAATAAAATGTAGAGGAGAATAAGTTACTTTCTATTTAAGGAACCATGTGAGTGAGAGACCAGGAAGGGACAGGAGGGATAGGAGAGTGACTCCCGAGAACCAGTGAATCATAACAATTTCCCCCCCTTCAAGATCCTCCCTCCCAACTTCAAAGGAGGTAAGGAGGGATCACAGACTTAGGTTCACAAGATTTTTCAGTGTTCGGTAGATCCTCCCATGAAACAAGAAATTCCTCACCTAAAGGTCTGTGCCTACTCTTGATAATAAGAGCAATCTTATGCTCAGTGCTTTTAGTTTGAAAATTCTTTTTAGAATAGGAAATCATAGGGTGAGCTGGTTTTAAAAGGATTGTGTGAAATACGGGATGAATGCGCCAAGAGGCGGGTAAATCTAACTGCACATTTAGGTCAGATAATATTTTAAGTACCTTGTAAGGTCCTACGAAACAAGGTTTTAATTTCTTGTTTTTGAAACTTTTCAAGTTTGTTTCGTGTAGATAACCAAACCAAATCTCCAAGTGAGTAAGAGTGAGGAATTCGTCTTTTTTTTATCAGCCTGGGATTTAAAAAGTAATTGAGCTTTTATCCAATTTTGATTTGCTATTCTATTGATTTTTTCTAATTTAGCTAATTGTTCTTGTACTGCAGGAACTTTGCAATTCTCAAGCTCTTTTGGACCCACAGGTAACATTTTGGGTTGAAAACCATAAGCACAAACAAAAGGGGACATTCTAATCGTGGAATGATAATGGTTATTAAATGCAAATTCAGCCATTGGTAGCAATTGAACCCAGTTCTTTTGAGTGGCAGAAATGTAACAGCGAAGAAACTGCTCAAGGGATTGGTTAGTTTGTTCCGTTTGACCATCAGTTTGCGGGTGGTAAGCGGTAGACAGAGCTAATTCTACACCCTAAGACTTCAATAACTCTTTCCAGAAACAAGCCACAAACTGTGGCCTGTGGTCTGTTATTATTTTAACTGGCAAACCATGAAGTCTGTAAACATGTTGCAAAAACAAGGGAACTAACTCAACGGCTGAAGGTAGTTTAGTTAAAGCGACGAAATGACTCATTTTTGAAAATAAATCTACAATGACCTAGATCACTGTTTTTCCATTATTCCTAGGTATTTTGGTGATAAAATCCATAGCAATAACGGTCCAAGGTTTGGGTAAGACATCTATTGGTTTTAGTAAGCAAGTAGGCTTTTGTTTGGAGGATTTCATTTGAGCACAGGTCTGACATCCATTCACGTGAGCTCTAACGTCCTTGTCCCAGCCTTCCCACCAAAACAACCTTTAAACCAAGTCTTTAGTTTTGGAAATTCCAGGATGACCTGCAGGGAGAGAGTCATGACACCAAACCAAGACCTGTTGTTTCTTGAGGGTAGGGACTAAGATCTTATAGTTTAGGAGACAATAACCCTCTGGGGTTTCTTCCAAATTTGCAAAATGTTGTCGCCAGCTAAGTAATTCTTGTTCAGAAGGTTGTAAGGGAGAGGTATCTAAATCAAGAACGGTAAGAGAGTCCTGGAAAACCTTAGTGGCTTGGATAGTAGTTTGTTCAAGTCGAGAGTCTGGTATTTCACCTGAGAGAGTTAACCTAGACAAGGCATCAGCTTTGCAGTTATTTTGTCCGGGTCGAAAACTAATAACAAAGTTGAAGCGACTGAATAACAAACTCCATCTGGCATGCCTAGCACTGCGACACTGCATATTTCTCAAATAAACCAACTTTTTATGGTCAGTGAAAATCTCAATCGGCAGGAGGGTCCCTTCCAAGTAGTGTCTCCAGTGTGCCAAGGCCTCCTTGATAGCAAGTAGTTTCTTCTCTAGGATAGAATAGTTAACTTCAGCAGGTAACATTGGCAGCGGCATTGGGACTGATTTGCATATGGGCCCATCCTGGAAGTAATCGCACAGCGGGCAAAATACGATGGTTGGAGGGCGGCCCCGAGCTGTGCCAGTGGCTGAGATTTATTCAAGTCCTGCCAACCATCCTTTCTTGTGTTGCGCTAGTCACCCCGAGTGGGCCGGGCAGACCCAGATGTGGGCCCCGGGCTTGGCTGTGCGTAGGGACTCAGGCTACGCCTCACGGATGCTGGCCCAAAAAGGCCGAAACCGGTATGGGGGCTGCTTGTTGATCCCTTGCTGAAGGGGTGGGACCTTGGCAGTTCGGGCCCAATTGCTGTCATTGGGCGGCATTGAGACTGATTTGCATATGGGCCCATGCTGGAAGTAATCGCACAGCGGGCAAAAAACGATGGTTGGAGGGCGGCCCCGAGCTGTGCCAGTAGCTAAGATTTATTCAAGTCCTGCCAACCATCCTTTCTTGTGTTGTGCTTGTAAAAGAAGGCGACTGGGTGAAGTAATTGTGCATTATCTCTCTGTGACAACACTACCCTGAGAGCGAAGTTGGAAGCATCAGTTTCAAGTACATAAGATTTTGCAGGATCCGGCTGTTTTAGGATAGAAGCTTGACAAAAAAGTTGCTTCAAGGTTGAAAACTCCTTTTTTTGGAGAGGAGTCCAAGCAAATTGTACTTCCTTTTTGGTTAGTTCAGTTAAGGGTCTGGCAATTTCAGAAAAGTTGGAAATAAATCTTCAATAATAATTCGAAAAACCAAAGAACTTTTGTATGTCTTTCATATTGATTGGAGTCGGCCACGATAGTATAACTTCTACCTTTCCCTTGTCCATCTGGACCTTGCCCGGTTGTAGTATATGACCCAAATATTCCACAGAAGCTGAATGGAATTCACATTTTGATAATTTGGCATAAAGTTTATACTCATGGAGTCGGGTTAGCACCTCTCTAACATGCAGGATGTGTTCTTGAAAATTCTTTGAATAAATAAGGATATCATCGAGGTAAATTGCTAGGAAGACCCCCAGCAGGTCTTTGAAAATATCATTCATGAAGAACTGGAAAGCGGCTGGAGAGTTACATAAACGAAAGAGCATGAATAGGTATTCGTAGTGACCAAATTTGGTCTTAAAGGCCGTCTGCCATTCATCTCCAGATCTAATTCTCACAAGGTTGTAGGCTCCTCGTAGGTCCAACTTTCTGAAGATAGTGGCCCCTCGTACATGATCTATTAGGTTGGGGATGAGTGTACCTATTTTTGACAGTGATGTCATTCAATTCGCCGTCGTCAATGCAAGGCCTCAGCTCGCCACCCTTTTTCTCCACGAAGAATATAGGAGCCCTTACTGGGGATTTAGAAGGACGAATAAAACCCTTATTCAAGCTGTCTCTTATGTAGTCTTGCAGAACCTGTTCTTCATGTGGGGAAAGTAGATATATTTCCCCGTGGGGGATAGGTTTTCCAGGGATCAAGTCTATCTCGCAATCGTATGATCTGTGAGGCAGTAGTATTTGAGCTTTTGTTTCGCTAAAACCTTCAGCTAGATCTTCATATTCTTTTGGTATTTCTAGAGCTAATACTGAGTTCTCTTGCTCTTCACCTTCGAAAGAGGGTAAGGCTTTAATTTGTTCAAAGTAAAAAATTCCACATGTGGAACAGAACTGAGGTTCAAAGTTAGGGTACGAGCACGCCAGTCAATGCGTGGGTTGTGCGTTTTCAACCATTGAAGAACTACGATTAATTGATAACGAGGTGATTGAATCAGGTCAAATTTGATGGATTCGGCATGTTTCCCCATTAGCATCAACAAAGGTACTGTTTGCTCTAAGACAGCCCCTGAGCTAATTACTACTCCAGCGACCCCTCGAACTAGAACAGGTGCCTTCTTCTTCATACGGTCAATCTGTAGGGATGAAACCAAGGAAGAGTCAATGTAATTAAAAGGTGCCCCACAGTCAATTAATAGCCTCAATTTCTTAGGAGTCTTAAAGTTCAAGAACTGCACTTCAACTTCCAGATGGTCCCCTGTTAGTGCTGCTATATCTCGAAAGGGAAGGGTAGCAACTAGAGTGCCGAGTCGTTTTCTGATGGCTTTTCCTCTGAGACTTCAGTATTCAGAGGTAGGTCTTCTTGGGTAGCAAGTTTGACCGAAGTCACAGCTGGAGTAAAAGGCTTTTTAGTGCGTTTGCAATATTTTAATAGATGACCAGACTGCCCACAGTACATACAGAAACCTAACTTCCTTTGACGTTCACGCTCCTCTGAAGCCAGGGGTCCTCTAAACTTAGATTCTATTTTTCGTGGTACTTCTACTTTCTTATGCTCAGGGTACGAGGATTCAGAAGTTTTCTCAGGACAAACAGGTAGTCTAATTTCTCGATCTTTCCTCTTGTCCCGTCTGCGTTAATCTACTTGAATAACTAATTCAATTAGTTCCTTTAAGGTGGGTGGCTGTGGAAAAACAAATTACAGCATATCTCGAATTTCATCTCTTAAACCTGCTAAAAATACGTAGTTTTGCGCTGATTCGGGCCACTGTGTTTCTAAAACTAGTTGCTTGAATTTAGCTATGTAATATGTTAGTTCGGAGTTTCCTTGGTTCAAAGACAGAAGTTCGAATTCCCTAACTTGAGCTCCCTGTTTTAAATCAAAAATTCTTTTGAACTCAGCAATAAAGTTAGTATAATTCATTAAAAGAGGTGAATCTCTTGCCACCAATGGTTGAGCCCAAGCTTGGGCATCCCCACCCAAGTTGGCAACTAGAAAAATAACCTTTGCTTGATCTGAAAGGAATTGGAAAGATTTAGCACAAAACCTCACCATTGGGGAGCACAAGTAATGCCTTCTAGTGTTTGTGCTAAGCCCTTTGTAACGATATTACCAGATTGGGTGCATATACATAACCCTATATAATACCACATGCAGTATGCATTTTGGGGGACCAATGGTTGAACATCTATAGTGAATCTTCACCCAGCTTCTTGCGCATAGTTACATTAATAAACTCAATAGACCTGGCTCAATACCCTTGTCTTGTAATCTGCCCTACAGATGGCTAAGAAAATATGATCAATGCTTTAAACATGAATAAGGGCTGAAGGGTAATTGACATATACTACAGAATATGGTGTTGTAGGGTGTGTTTGTGGTTGTCAAAAAAACTGTTCTTATTAGTTTAATATCTAATGATTGATTTTTGGAACAGGAAGATGGAATTGGATCTCACTCTGTCTACTCCACTCATCAACCTGGTATTGCAGAACCTCTGTGAATACTGCACTTCCTGTGTCAGGGGAAGTACAATCTCGGTGTAAAAGAATAAAACAAACTAGGCTGAAATGCTGGCACTTTGCAGGATCGTTCTGTCGTGTGGCTCCTGCCTTTATTTGTGGCTTCACGTCAATTTTCCTTTCTTGAATGCTCACAAGAAAGTGCTGATGCACAGATTTGATTAATTAATGAAACGATTGATTGAGTTATTTAGGTACTTGCATTCATTTGTGCACTTGATTGTTTCTTCAGTAATTTCTTTAAGGGGTTCATGGGCTGTGATAAAGGATTAGATTCACCTTACGTATTCAAATTAAAATCAAGTTGTCTTCACTCATGTATCCCTTGCTATAAATTTCCGAAAGTCTTTTCTGTTTACATTTTTATGATGCTGTTGGTAACTTTGTAAGTGTGCCTTTTTCTATGCAGAAATATTTTATACTATTTTTTTTCTTTAGGAATGGGAATGTTAGGGCGGCAAGTTTCCTTTTCTTTTTTTAGACACACTTTTCTAAAGACATCACAATCGCCGCTGTATTCTGATGCAAATAGCTTCAATAGTATGGTATGCACCCCTAATCTTCCTACAGAGGACTTGACTCTGGCTCTTAGTGTTCCCAAACCCCCCAGGCACGCCTCGAGTGCCATTTTGTATCTCTATCGAGTGGAAAAGGAGCAACATTAAGTTGTCGCCTCTTTTTAGATCTGACAAGCCAAAACTTTGCTTTTTTAGTGAGATTGATGCAGCTGCAAACGGTAGCACTCCACTGACAGTCAAAGCTTATACCACAATTTATTTATTTATTTATAATTGCATTTGTAAGGTGCCATAAATCCGGGGGTGACTGGGCGCAGGTAAGCGAGTGGTTACTGAGTCTTGTTACAGTGGTTACAGGTGCTTGAGTCTATAGTTACATGATCTTGCGATATCCGTGCCCGAATGTCCAAGTGGGACCGATTCCCATAGGCTGGGGGCTCCCCCGTGGAGGTTGTGAGCTGGGGGGAGAGTGTCTTATTCTGCCGTAGAGTCGCCGAGGATTTCCTGGGACGCTGCTTTTTAGGGAATAGCAATAGGGAACAGAGTGAACCTGAAAACCTGCACAAGTTATAAATGATACAGACGCTGCTGCAAGCGCTAGCATTCAAGACATGGTCAGAGCACATGTCCCCAAGAAGCAACCAACTGGACTCAATGGTGGTGACTTGGAGCTTAGCTAGTGTTCAGTGCTGATACATGCCTGTCTATGGAAATATGTCATAAATAGGGGGTTACACCATCTATGCCATGAGACACAATTT
This sequence comes from Pseudotriton ruber, assembly GCA_035583255.1. Lineage (NCBI taxonomy): Eukaryota > Metazoa > Chordata > Amphibia > Caudata > Plethodontidae > Pseudotriton > Pseudotriton ruber. The sequence goes on along the minus strand of JAWWEI010565202.1, from coordinate 6,263 downwards.
CTCTCTTAAGGGATCCCCATATTTGGTACACCCACATGCTAGGAAACTACTGGGGTTCAAGCTTTTAAAAACTGCTCAAAGTCCCTGCTACTTCAATTTAAATTTTTGTAAAAAAAAACCCGATCAGAAAAAACAGTACCATATGCAAAAAATGCAATAGCGTCATGATGCCTATGCAGTGCACAATACCTCTGCTGCGGAGATGGCTGTGTTGAAGCCCCGCTGCGGTCTACAGAATGACACAGCTCAATTAAACCAAAGCCCAAGTTATGAACAGAGGGGGGCCAACGCATACTTCAGTTATGTCTCCATGTCATTATAACAAGGATCTATGAAAAAGCCGGAAAGGAGGCGATCTTCTAAGGTAGACAATTCAAGAGAGTGCAGTTATCAGTCTTGAGATCGGCATAGTCGTCTAGGTCTGTTAGCAGGTGGGAATGTTCCAGGTGGTCCATCTAGGACACATGAGTCAGCAGGCCACATAGAAAATGTAGGACTTGTGTCGACCTGGCCCCGCAGATGTCGATGCCGAGGTTGAGGCGGGAATTAAGGCGTTGGTCTCCTCTGCATTGCATTGGATGCCATGCCTGTGCGTTACAGAAACTCTTGGGCTTCCTGTGGGTTATGGAAAAAATGTGCAGATCCATCCATTTGAATTTTCAAGGTTGCTGGGTGTAAGAGCGCATATGGAATCTTCAAGGCACGCAGTAGTTGTTTGAACTCTTCATACCGTCTACGTTCTTTGTGGACCACAGCAGTGTAATCTTGATAGAAGGGGAGTCTGTTAATATGGCATCGGACATCTCTAGCAGCTCTTGCAGCACGGAGAATTTAGTCTCTGTCTCTATAATTAAGTATGCGCATAATCACTGTGCACGGCGGCATTCCAGGGGGAGGTCGTGTTTGCAATGCTCTGTGAGCCCTTTCTACCACAAAGAATTTAGACAGGCAGCCTTGTGGTAGCAGTTTGCGAATCAGATCTTCAAAGTAGAGCTAGGGTTTTGGCGGCTCAACCCCATCCTGTAATCAAAGTAACCGAATATTACAGGGCCTTTGCTTTCTTGGTTGTTTGCCCGACATATTTTATCAACAATGTCAGCAGCACTGCTCCCTGCACACAGTCCGATAGTTCCAAGCCGGTATCTGTTCCAATTTTCATTATATTAAAGCACATTTCGGTTGGTAGAGGGCAGAGCACAGCAGAATAAGTCCTACCCCTGAAGCATGTCACGTGGTCTCCCGCCTTATATAATTTTTTAAGTGTGAGGTTGGCGTGACATTTCCCCACTGTTCGCAATAAAGCTTTTCATGGCTTTTAGGTTTCCCGTCATACAGTGGCCTTTCAGAATGGGCCTGCCATAAATGTTTCTGGAAAAATGTTAACCCCAATTAAAGTGACCTTTCACAATGTTCCTTCCATGAATCCTTCTCAGAGAATGTTAACTCCAAATAATGATATACTTAGGCTACATCTCACAAATCCCATTGTTGACATACTTTTCACACATAATTGAAGAAGTTTAGTTTTGGCAATATTCATTTTTGTCCCTTTATTTTGTCAATAAAGTTACACCGCTGAGAGTTTTCTTTGTTCTCCTACTGCAGTTTGAGCTAAAATGACCATATCACCTGCGTAGGTTAGAATTCCAACTCTTAACCCATTCACCATTAGGGAGCACAAGTAACGTCTAGTGTTTGTGCTTAGCCACTTACGCCGATATTAGGTGCATATACATAACCCTATATAATACCACATGCAGTATGCATTCTGGGGGACCAGTGGTTGAACAGCTACAGTGAATCTTCACCCAACTTTTTGCGCATAGTTAAATTAATAAACTCAATAGACCTGGCTCAATACCCTTGTCTTGCAACCTGCACTACAGATGGGTAAGAAAATATGGTCAACGCTTTAGACTTGAATAAGGGCTGAAGGGTAATTGACATTTACTACTGAATATGGTGTTGTAGGGTGTGTCTGAGGTTATCAAAAACTGTTCTTATCAGTTTAATATCTTAATGATTGATTTTTGGAACAGCAAGATGGAACTGGATCTCACTCTGTCTACTCCACTCATCAACCTGGTATTGTAGAACCTCTGTGAATACTGCACTTCCTTTGAACCTCTGTCAATACTGCACTTCCTGTGTCAGGGGAAGTACAATCTCGGTGTAAAAGAATAGAACAAACTAGGCTGAAATGCTGGCACTTTGCAGGATCGTTCTGTCGTGTGGCTCCTGCCTTTTTGTGGCTTCACGTCATTTTTCCTTTTTTGAATGCTCACAAGAAAGTGCTGATACACAGATTTTATTAATTAATGAATTTTATTAATTAATGAATCGATTGATTGAGTTATTTAGGTACTTGCATTCATTTGTGCACTTGATTGTTTATTCAGTAATTTCTTTAAGGGGTTCATGGGCAGTGATAAAGGATTAGATTCACCTTACGTATTCAAATTCAAATCACTAGTCTGTTCTTGTCATGCTTGTAGAAGGTTTCAAATTATCTTCACTCATAGAGCCCTTGCTATAAATTTCCAAATGTCTTTTCTGTTTACGTTTCTATGATGCTGTTGGTAACTTTGTAAGTGTGCCTTTTCCTATGCAGGAATGTTTTATACAATTTTCTGACTTTAGTAATGGGAATAATAGAGCACCCATTGTGCATGTTATGCCTCCTTATTAGGGCTGCTAATTTCCTTTCCTTTTTTAGACGCTTACACTTTACTAAGGACATCACAATCGCTGCCGTATTCAGATGCAAATAGCTGCAATAGTACGGTACGCACACCTAATCTTCCTACAGAGGACTGGACTCTGCTATCCTCTCAGCATCTGTGTCCTGCCATAGCCACTAGTATATCTCTGGCTCTTAGTGTGCCAGAACCCCCTAGCAAGCAAAGGAGCAAGACTAAGTTGTCACCTGTTTTTAGATATGACGAGCCAAAACTTTGCTTTTTTTGTGAGATTGATGCAGCCACAAACAGTCAAAGCTTATACCACAATAGGTTTAAAAAAAAAAGTATAACGTTTTTATTAGATCAAACAATAGTACAAGTATAGAAACCAAAGAACATTTCCAACATTAAAGATATAAAAAATAAAAAGAACAATAAAAAAAACTGGTCGATCATTAATTATCACAATCATACAATTGAGACATACAAGCAAAACAATAAAACAATTTACATCTTGAATAAAAATTGGATCATAAATAATAATAAAAATAACATTTTCAAATATAATAACCGTAATTTCCAAAAAACAATATTCCAGCATAGAAAACAGAATGACAGCAACATAGCGCTACAACACCTGTAAAAGGTCAACGAGTACTTAATTAGGTTATAAAGGATTCACTCCTCTTCTTGTAGAACATCAAACAGGTCTTGGAAGAATGCCCATGAACTGTCAAAGTCATGCATATTATCATGTAGCTTACATATAACTTTCACGTATGATGCAATTCTGGTCATTTCGGACAGCCATCCATGCAAAAACGGAATGCGAAGTCGACAGGACCATAAGATATGCAGTATGCCACACCCTTCCAGGTGACAGCGCCAACAGCATGATGAGTCAGTAAAGCATCTAGAATGGAGTTTAGTGGGAGACCAATGCCAAAAATTAAGAACTTTAAAATTGGCTAGTTTTAAGCTTGCTTCCCTGAGTCCTCTATAGGAACTGGCTAAAGTTTGTGACCAAGAGTCATGTGAGAAGACAGTCTGCAGTAAACGGGACAATTTATCCTTAAGGGCAAGAGATCGATCAGCACCATGACAATGTTTGCATAAAAATGATTAAAGTAAACCAATCAGTCCTTTGCAGTTGAAGGATGATTTAAGAAAGGGCAATATGTCAATGGGTCTATTTGCTAGCAATACGGGAATGTGCGGGGAGAGGCAAGCCACCAGCACATGGTAGCGACCCCTATGTAAAAATTCAGATGGGAATTTAAGCCTTAGTGAGTCCAGTGATAAAAAGACACCATCAGTAATGATATCAGCAATCAAGGTTATGCCAGCATCAATCCAGTATTGCCAGAAAAATGGATCCCCCTTATAGTTAATAGTGGAGTGTTCCATAATGGGCAAAGGAATGGCAAAGAGGGTGAACACCAATGGATTTTTGAATATCACGAAAGGAATCCTTCATACACAACAAAATTGGGTGCTTCCAAAAATAGGGGAGTATCACAGATGCATTATAAAGTCAATAATGTGGCGTATTACCAAAGATAAGTCTCTCATATGCTATCCACGAGACATCCCAGATATTTCCCTGGTATAATAATCGAGAGATCTGAGATACAGTACATGAACAATAGTAAAGTCGTAGGTCAGGAAGGTCCATACCCCCAGAAGCTAGGGGCCGAGAGTCTTTCCAAAGAAATGCGAGGTGCCCTGTCTCCCCAGGAAAAAGTTCTAATAATTTTCTTGAACCTAGTAAAGAAAGATGTGGGGCAAAGTATAGGGAGCATATTGAATACATATAAAAGGCGAGGCAATATCATCATTTTGATAGCAGTGACCATTCCCCACAGTGAAAGATTCAAGGATTTCCATCTAAGCAGATCTTTCAACCGATTGAAGAATGGAGTCAAGGTTATATAGGAGAAGTGAAGACCCGATGTCCGTGGCCAATACTATGCCTAAGTACTTTAAGTGTGATGCAATCCAGCGAAAGCCGAAATTAGCTACTGAAGTAGCATCAGTCAGGACAGTCATGGGCATAGCCTCACATTTAGACCAATTTATTTTATAACCAGAAAAGACAGAGAAAGAGTCAATTATATTTATAGTTGCAGGTATGGATGATGAAGGTGAGCGTAGAGTTAACAAAATATCCACATATAGCCAGATTTTAGATGAAAAATCAAAGGACAGGGGAATTCCTTCCACAACAGGACATTGTCTGATAACCAAAGATAAAGGTTCTAAAGCTAGAAGGAACAGCAGGGGCGATAGTGGGCACCCCTGTCTCGTACCCCTTCCAATCAGAAAAACGGAAGAGAAAATACCATTGCATGACACCAGCGCTGATGGCGAGTCGTATAACAATTTCACCAAATTAATAAAATCATTCCCTAAGCCAAATCTATGCATAATGTCAAACAAATATGTCCATTCAACCCTATCAAAAGCTTTCTCAGCATTCTCCGGAGAGAGTCACGGGATGTGCGTCCCGGGACAAAACCAACTTGATCCGGTAAAATCAGTTTGGGTATAACCAATTTAAGCCTGTCCGCTAATATTCTGGCGTAGATTATCAGATATACATTAAGTAATGAGTTTGGTCTATAATTCGTGACCATCAAGTGATGTCTTTCTGGTTTGGGTTTAACAATAATAACAGCCTTATTGAATTTGTCCCTAATGTGTCCAGTGGTACGCAGCTCTTGGACTACGTCCCGTAAAATTGGAGTCAAAATAGTGGGAAATAATTTGTAAAATTCCGCAGGTAATCTATTTTCTCCAGGCGATTTACTGGTGGATTGTGACTTAATAGCAGTGACAATCTCCAAATCAGTAATAGGGGCCCTCAATAATCGGCTATCAGCATCATCAAGACTAGGCAAGTGTACTCCTTCAAGAAAGCGATTAATAGCTGAAGTACAGTCAGGTACAGATTCAGCGGTGTATAGTGAGGAATGGTATTTTTCAAATTGCAAGGTAATATCAGTAGGTTTAGTTACTACATTGCCCCATCCAATGGTCTGATCATTGAGACAGAGCTTTTTTCTTTTAGTTGCCTCGACCGATATGGCAACATGTGGCCAGCCTTCTCGCCACTTTCATAAACATTACTCCGTATGCGAAATAACGCATATTCAGCCTCTTTTGAGTAATTTACATTCAATTTATAAGTGGCAGACGGTAGTCTATTAAGGTCTCTGCTGTCCCTAGAACGAGAATACAGTTCTTTCTTTTTCAACACATCAGCCTCCAAAATATTAATCTCATTCACTCTATTTCTCTTGGCAGCGGAGCATCTACTAATCAGACATCCCCGTATTAGCCTCTCCACGCTATGACTTTCTTTAGCGTCGGGACTTTTTTAAACCTGTTTCTTATTGGGGGGTGGTGCCGTGAAGCGGCACCTCACCCCCCAAACACTTATAAATATTTTATTTAGGTGAGGTGCTGCTTCGCGGCACCCAAAGAAATATACATCTCCTATTGCGGTGAGGTGCCGCAAAGCGGCACCTCACCGCCCCAACACTTATAAATATTTTATTTGGGTGAGGTGCCGCAAAGCGG
>JAWWEI010554104.1:0-14621 GCA_035583255.1 Pseudotriton ruber | reverse complement strand
AGTTACCAGCACACAGTAGCTGTTTTCAGTGAGAATAGTGCTATCCTGCGTGTTGAAGCAGATTGTCTGATATCCAGCATGCATCCACATGCAGGGGTGGATTGGAAATTGAAAACAGCCCTGGGAAAAAAAATCTGAAGACAGCCCACATTGCCCTTTTGAAATGAGCCCATAGCAGCACCCTAACTTCAAATTCTACCAGCTGTCGGTTGGTTCCTGAGAAGCAACGGGACACCCCCCAGACTCCTGCATATGCCACCATCGCACTGGATTTTCCATGGGCTGCAGTTTTCTATTGGTTCTTTTTTAAACCTTCCCTATCGCTGTGTGGGCGATGGATCGTGGGAGCATAACATACTTACCATAAGCGCAGGATCTGTGCTGCAGTAGTTTCCCCTCTCCCACCCCTTTTCTGTATAATATACGGCCATAGTAGGTATGTGGTGTGTAATGCACATCGCAGCAAGTTCAACTGCAGCCTGCCTTGCACTTCACTTGAGGAGGAGAGGATAGGAGATTAGAGGAGAGATCAGAGAGGAGAGAGGGGAGTGGAGTAGGGGAAAGAAGTGTTGACCAGAGCCTTTCCAAATCTCTCCTTTCCTCTTTTCTCCTGGATAAAGAGTGGAGTGAAAGAGTAAAGGAGAAAAGAGGATACCAGAGGGAAGTGAAAAAAAGGAGAATATTAAAAGAGAGGAGAGGAACAGTCACTCACATGCATGTCCAGGAGAGCCTACAAGGCCACGGTTCCACTATCGTAAAAGGCAAAATGCGAGACATCAAAACACCCACTGCTCCCCTACCTGTCGCCGTAGGTCCCGCACCAGGAACCCGCTCACGGGCAGAGGAAAGAATTGCAGTCCTCACGAGGCCCCTCATCAGCGGGTCGCAAGACTACTCATTCCACTTTTCAGTTCAAAATAATACTTTATTGCTAATTAAAGCATAAAAGATGTACATCATATTACAACATAAAAATAAGATACAATTTTACAAATAGCAGCAATACAACATTAAAATTCATGAATCTATAATAAGCACAAACACTAATAACATCATTCAAGAATTAAAAATCCCCTTGCATCTAAAATATTACATTCCCTAAAAAAGTTAAAAATACGTGCAATTTCTGCTATATTGTCAAGGTCCAATAATATATATTTCCTTATCTCAATATCATCACTCATTTGCAACCATTTAGATAACCATCTATCTCTTATATGTAAATATTTAGGACATTCGTTTATAATATGGTCCCATCTATTAAGTTGTAACGATAAATCTGCACAAAGGCAGGTACAAAAATTGTAAGAAACTAGATGATTCACAATGTTTGCATAATATTGTATATGAAATAAGAAATAGAATTTTACTAAAAACTTGGAGGCACTGCTTTTCATATACACAGGTACCATATTAAAGTTCATTATCTTGCTATAGGGTTGCAGCGAATTATAAGATAAGATATCACTTGTTAATTTTTCCTTTGATTTATCCAGTTTTAATCCTTTCCATACCCCTGAAGTAAATTGATTGGAAAAAAATGTATCAACATTCAAACCCCAAGCAGAGATCAAATTACATAAACACTGACGCATCTTGATTGAACTATTCCATGAGGGATCAATAACTTCTTTTAAACAAACCAAGCTTAAATTAGGTACTGTTATAGAAAAAATTCCATTAATAAATTTAAGCAATCGAGCTTTACCTATTATAGCACAATCATGAATATTATGCTCCATTTTCACTGCAGCAATAGGTACACCCCTGAGGATAGATAGCAATTTTCTTATGAGGAAGTTCTCAATCCCAGTCACCCTGTCAAATCCATCGAATCCCCATGTTTCACAGCCATACAACATGATAGGCTGCAATTGGGTAACATATAACTTTATCAAAGGTAACATACAACGAATATCATAAAGAGAGGCAAATTTTTTTATTCCACCAATTTTACTTGGTAATTTCACCTTAATTTTATCAAAATGAAAAGCCCAATTTAAGTTCGATGAGAAATGAATACCAAGGTAACAAAAATTGCGAACCTCCACAATTTCCATATTCTTATAAAAGAAAAAGCTACTAATATTTTTTTTTTTTTTATAAACTTTATTTTTCATTTTGTGTAAAATATAATAACAATATTAAAAAAGGCATAACAAATAACAATTCATCATCAATACTGTCAGTCAATCAAGTTCAGTAATGTATATTGTTTCAAATCAGCAGAATCATTATTGAAATATTTGATAACGAGAGAGTACAACATACACTTTACAAATAGGACAGACATATTTCATTTATGATAGTATCCCATGGGGGGGAGATGCTGGAGACAAACACACATCACACAAGACTTCATGCAAGTATATCAGGAGATGTAAACAAATAGTTCTTAAAATCAGTCCAGATATCCTTCCTTCGCATACCAGATCGAGGTAGGTCAGTAAGGGTGTCTTCTTGATCACGACAGAAAATAAGATGATGGAACCATCTGGTCAGTGGTGGACACATACCCCTCATCCAATATATCGCCACTAGTCGCTTGGCTGCCGTAATGGCCAGACGTACCCATTTCGCTTTTAGCAGGGGCATTGGGGGTAGTATCAGGAGAAAGATCACTTCAATTGTGTTTGGTATCAAAGTATTACATATTTTAGATATGACAGATAGTACGTTGTCCCAATAGGTATTAATCGGGGGACATTGCCAAGCAACGTGCACAAAGGCCACATTAGGTGCTCCACAGCCCTTACATAAGACATCTGTATGAGGGTTCATTAAAAACAGTTTCCGTGGTGTGATGTAGCTTTGCATTAAGAATTTATAGTGAATAAGACGTAGGCGCATAGAGGCAGCCACTATTTTTGAGTAGTTACAAATATCGAACCACTCCGCATCTTCTAGTGTATGTCCAATTAGTGATTCCCATTTCTCCCGCACGGGGAGTGGGTCATTGTGTTTGGCGTCAAGAAGCCTGGTATATATTCTGGATATTAGGTGTGATTCTGTAACAGATGTTAATGCGAATGTTAGGTATGAGGATTCTTGTGGCTCAGCAGGAAGGGTGTTCCATATGGATCTTAAACAGTGTTTTATCTGCGCCCATAATAACATGGACATGAGTCCGCCCCCTGCTTGGCCAAGAATGTCAGCATCCTCACGAATGGTGGAGTTGTCAAATACATCCTGTATTTCCATAAGATCATTCTGTTCCCAATGGAGCATTGCAGGCCGAGTAAGGTGAGGGAGTTTGTGGGCCAGGTACCATACTGGTAAGTATGGGCTGTAGAGGGTGGTGTTGGAGATCAGGGAGGTGGCTCTACGCCACAATCTAAGGCTAACATCAACAGGGCTTGAGTCTTTGGGGACCTTAAGTGTGGGCATACAGGCAAGTCGACCAGCATCTGTCAAAGTGTACCATCTTTTTTCAGAGTTGACATGAGGGAACGTGTGAGTGAGTGTAAACCATTGCATTGCATGCCGCACATGTGTAGCTATATAATAAAGATAGAAGTTTGGAAGAGCAAGGCCACCGCATCCATACGGTCTCGTGAGGGTATCGTATGCTATTCTGGGTGATTTACCATTCCATAGAAATTCAAGAATCTTACTCTTGCATGCGTCAAAAAAGGATTGCGGGATCAGCACAGGGACATTGTCAAAAAAGTATAGAAATTTTGGTAGGAAGACCATTTTTACAACCGCTACCCGCCCAGCTAGGGAAAGGGGGAGATGTCTCCACTGTGCCACCCTTTGACCCAGGTATGCCAAGAGCGGGGGAATATTACAGGAATACCAGTCTGGAGCAAAACGACCAACCATGACTCCTAAGTAACGAAAGGGGCTAGTATCCATTTTTAAAGTAACCGGGATGTTGTCAGGGTTAGGGGCAGGGCCGCAAGGAAAAAGAATCGACTTGTTCCAATTAATTTTGTAACCAGACACCAGTCCAAAATCAGTTAGGATTTTAAAAATAGTGCGCAGATCCCTGGTTGGGTTTCGTGTAAAAATCAGTAGATCGTCTGCATACATTGCAGAAATGTACTCGTTGTCGCGACATATTATACCTTTATCTACCATTTCAGTGGCTAGTATTCTGATCAGAGGTTCGACAAACAAGGCGAAAAGTAGGGCCGAAAGGGGGCATCCCTGTCTTGTGCCGCATTGGATATGTAAGGGCTTAGAATGATACCCGTTTATATTCAACCAAGCAGTAGGGGAACTATAAAGCAGCTTTATCCAGTGAAGGATTCCAGTGCCAAAGCCCAGTCTTTGGAGAACAGAAAACAAGAACGGCCATTCAACCGAGTCAAACGCCTTGGCGGCATCTAAGGAAAGAAGCGCAGCTGGAGACGTCTCCGGGAGGGAAGCCAGAATATTGTGTACTAGTCTTAAATTTATGGCAGTGCTCCTACCCGGAACAAAACCAGTCTGTTCAGTGCCAATCAGGTGCGATATTACCGGTGTTATTCTGTTCGCCAATACCTTGGCTAATATCTTCATGTCGCTATTAATGAGCGACAGTGGTCTATAGGAACCACATATGGATAGGTCAGTGTGGGGTTTTGGTATTAATATTATCTCTGCTTCATTCAGATCAGTGACCCAAGAGCCAGTGTCAAGTGCCGCATAATACAAGTCATGTAGGTGAGGAGCAAGTGCTTCAGTGTAATGCTTATACAAGTCTATAGTAAGTCCATCTCTCCCAGGGGCTCGTCCGCAGCGCAGAGTTACGATGGCATTCTGAATTTCGTGTACAGTGATCTCGGAGTCTAACTGTTCCCTCATCTCTTCTAATAGCACAGGCAAGGTAATGCGATCCAGAAACATGTCAATGGAGGATTGGGATATCTCGGGGCTACCAGTATATAAGTCAGAATAATAATTATGAAAGCATGTCGTGATGGCTTCCGTACCTGTGACAGCAGTGCCAGTCGAGTCAGTCACAGACTGCAAGTAGATGGGTCTATGGTCTTGTTTGAGTAAACGAGCCAGTAACGTACTAGATTTATCGGATTGCCAATAGCAGCGAGCCTTGATATTTTTACCAAGGTATGAAATTTCTTTGTCAAGTGTATCTATATATTCATCGCGGAGCTCCAGAATTTGCGCATATCTTGTCGCGTTTGATATCTGTGAATTTTGTATTTGCAAGGGGGCAAGTTTATTTTCAATGCTAGCTAGTGTTGCTGTCAGGGAGCGTACTACTCCTTTTTCTATACTCATTATATATCCCCTAAGAGAGCATTTAAACGCCGCCCAGCGTATCTGAAGTGAGGTGTCTTGTGGGGAGTTTGATATAAAAAAATTGGTTATGTAGTCCGCTACACTTGCCTCAAAAGCTGCATCACTCAATTCATCCGCCTTGAATCTCCAACCAGGGGGTTTCCTAATGGAAGAGGACCATGTCAGGGTAATATGTACCGGGGAGTGATCTGATAATGTGCGAGGTTCAGTGTATGCAGCAGCAATATATGGTATCAGGGAATCTGAGAGCAGAAAGCGGTCAATCCTAGTTGAAACATCATGTCTGGAAGAGTAGTATGTGTAGCCATTCATGGTTGGGTATAGAAATCGCCATATATCAACTAAATTGTAAATGTCCATGTATCTAAGGACAGCATGTGCGCATTTAGGTAAAGGTCGAGGTGTAGTAGTGGACCGGTCCAAGGATAGACTAAGAATGAAATTAAAATCCCCTCCTATAATCCAGGGGATTGTATCCCACTCTCTCAGTAACTGGAAAATATTGTCAACAAATGGAGGGTGGTCATAATTCGGGCCATATATGTTCAAAAGGGCCACCATCCTGCCTTGCAGTCTACCCACCACTAGGACATATCGACCATCAGCATCAGCCATCACCCTAGTGGGTTCAAAATGCACATGTGAGCGTACCACAATACACACACCCCTACAGCCATGGGAGAAGGAGGAATGAAATTGCTGTCCACCCCAGTGTAGTTGTAAGTGACGGTAATCCGTTTCAAGAAAGTGAGTCTCCTGTAGGAAGAGCACATCTATTTGTTTTTTAATACACCATCGTGACACTCTGCGTTTCTTGGCTGCACCCTGGAGACCCCTCACATTCCAAGTGAGTATATTAATTGTAGTAGCCATCAGTCTCCAGAAGTCCATACAAGTACAAAGTGCATGCTCCCATCTCTCTCCATTTTAAGCAAGGATATGTGACACAATGATGATGAAATAAAAAGAAGAACAATACGAACCCCATAAACCCCCCTCCCCCAGATCCCCCCCCAATTAGGAGATCTCGTACCCAATAGTGCTGCAAGCCTGCAGTCATTCATGTTAACTGAGATACTAAAAAAAAAAAAACTTCACGAAAGTGAGTGCACGTCGCTTCTCCGACCAAAGGGAGTGGTCAGAGAGAGGAGAAGAGCAGCCCAGTGCAGCGCCGTGTAACTCCCGCCCCCCACTTAACATGATGTGTCTATCATTATAGCGCAACCGCACCAGAACCCCCGAGAGGTGCTATAGCCATCAGCAGCACGCGGCGCCATGAAGGGAGGGGGGCCACAGCGGGCAGGAACTGTAAAATATCCCACCGGGCCACCGTCCCACCCGCCGCGCACACCCAGCAGCGACCGTCAGGTCTGACAGAGACTATGCTACAAAGTATCTAGTCACTCCACTCATACATTCCACTCGTCGTTCAAACGTTTGCAGACTCCATTTTGAACAAATATTTACAGTTAGGGATCAGAAGGGCGCCTATTGTTCATAGTTGGTTGTTTACAATTCCAAACAGAAACATAAATCTCATACAAAGTACAAAGCGCTCTGTCAGATGTTGGCCTACACAGCAGGCACCGCCGGACACATCACTCCCCCGCACAGCCGAATTGCACTGATAGCCAGCGATGTCCTCCCCATGCGCCATGCGCGCTACTCTCGTGGGGAACAACATGGAGGCGCATGGGGAAAGACATTCTCATGTCATTTTGATGAAAATAATATTATTAGATAATCAAGATATTATACTCTATGGGAGAGCCAAACGAAATGTGTCCGTAACGCACCACAGACATATGTGTCCTTCCCCAAATTATCAACCACAGCCAGCAATCTATCGCAACTACCGCTAACAACAGCAGCCTCGGAATGCAGCGACAAAATAAGACGTACAGCAGACAAGCAAACATAGGGGAGCGAGAACCAGGTGCCTGTAGGATAGTAATAGTTCATCCCATATATTACATTACCGCCACACACACTGAAGCCATTAATTCAGATATGCATAGTAGCTGTCTCTAGTATCATCGTGGAGAGAAATATGCTGTTCAGGGTGTCTTTCAGACGGGTTCAGTTGTCGGCACCGCTGCAGCCGGTTGAGTTGGAGAAGGGGGGTTCGTCAATGACCCAGGCGTCTGAGCGGGTTCGGCGCGGCGGGGAAGGCTTTCCAGAAAGTTCCATGCCTCGTTGGGTTCCAGGAAAAAGTGAGCTCTCCCCGCATGCTGGATCCGTAATCTGGCTGGATACAGCATCGCGTACTGAAGCCCACGGGAACGAAGTTCAGTCTTAACGGAGGTGTACGCCTTTCTCGCCTTCTGTACCGACGAGGTAAGATCTGGATAAAAGCTCAATCGGGATCCGTCCCATACAATGTCTCCTTTCTCTCTCGCCGCGCGCAGAATCCGGTCTCTGTCGCGATAATTAAGTAATTTAAAGATTATCGCTCTCGGAGGAGCGCCTGGAGCAGGACGTCTGCCAAGGGAGCGGTGCGCTCTTTCTATGACAAAATGGTTTGAGAGTTGCAGGGAGGGTAGCCAAATGGGGATTAGGCGTTCTAGTTCATCTGCCATGTTGGCGGTCATTTTAGTTTCCGGTACCCCAATTAAACGAATATTCATTCTCCTACTACGCCCCTCCATGTCTTCTTGGTGCAGCAATAATTGTTTAATATCCAGGCGTTGTTGTTGTAATTGTTCTTCCATAGGCTTCATCCTCGCCTCCAGACAAGCCACGCGCTCCTCCGCTTCCCGTACGCGCTGGGACAGGGTATCAGAGTGCGCCTGGGCCAAGTCCATACGGACCACAAACGCGCCCATTTGTTCAGCGATTTCTTTTCTGAAGTCTTTGATTTCATTAAGGATCGTCTGCATGTTGAGTTCTGTGCTGCCAGGGAGCGGGGGGGGGGAGGTGACACCGAGCCAGTCCCCGCGCCAGACGCCATCATTCTCCCAGTGACATTTACCGCCGGCGCCGCATATCTGTCAATTGTCGGCTGCTGAGAAGATTTTTGTCGAGGGGTCCGGTGCGGCATCGCTTCAGAACTCTTCCGGTAAGTTTTTAATAAATTTAGGTCGATTTTAGAACAGAATAGTAGTCTCAGAATCGGAGTGGAGAGCGGAGCTCCAGCAGGCTGCGTCCTTCTCCTACAGTAGCATCACGTGACTCCCAGCTACTAATATTTTTTGATTGTTTTTTCCCGAAAATCAACATTTTGGTTTTGCTTACGTTTACCTCTAAGAAATTCAGAGAACAATAATCAGCAAGAGCTACCAATTTAGACTGCAGACCACTAGGTGACAAGTCCAACAGGACCATGTCATCCGCATATGCGATCTGATCAATCTTCAGATTTCCCATACTTGGAGGAATTGCACCTACACAGCCAGAAATAACCACCGGGAGATCGGAGACATACAGGTTGTAAAGCAGGGGTGCAAGCACGCACCCCTGCTTTACACCCGCATTAGTCTCCACCCTAGATGTCACCTCATTAAGTTCATTAAAACGCAATACACACCAAGTATTCGAGTAAAACAACCCAATAAGAAAAACCAACTGTCTAGGGATCCCCAGAGTTAATAACTTGGCCCATAACCTGGGTCTGTTCACAGTATCAAAAGTGGATTTAAAATCCACAAAACAAGAATATACTTTCGCGTTTCGATGAAGATACTTATCGACAACTGACCTTAATACAAGACACTGGTTGGAAGTACCTAATTTCTTCCGAAAACCACCCTGGGAAATCGGTAGCAACTCCAATTCATCACTCCACCTAAGAAGCAACCCCAATAGGTACCGACAGAAAATCTTACCAATAGCGTCAGTAAGTGAGAGCAGACGGTAATTACAACACTCCATGGGGTTACCTTTCTTAAACACAGGAACAACCACTGATCCAGTCCATAAAGGCGGAATTGAACCCTGCTGTAGGATGTTGTTAAACAAGGGAGATAACAGCTGGGCCCATAGATCAGGGTTATCCCTCAAAATAGCAACAGGGAAACCGTCAGGGCCAGCCGCCCTTGATTCTGGAGAAGATTTAATAAGTTCACAAATTTCGGCACCCGTAATAGGAGGAGTAATGGTTTCATCATAAATATAACACATATCATTAGATTCCTCATTTAATTCCAAAGGACAGGACAAGTGCTGAGCCAGAAAGACCTCCCATTCATTTTTAGGTATGGAATTTACCGCCCGTATATCCTGGGCAGATTCCTTCACCAGCAGCCAAAACTTGCGCTGGTCCTTATCCGCCAAGGTGGTCACAACCCTGTCCCATTGTGCATTAAGAAATAGTCTTTTCTGATTCCAAAAGAACCTGCGCCTCTCCCTCTTTAACAACTTCAGAGCCCTATATCTATCCCCAGGGTCACATATACGCTTACACTGCCTTATTTGAAAGTTACTTGATTTCTTATAAACATAGCATTTGTGAGAAAACCAGCTATGAGGTTTATAAGGCCACACCTCTATCTCAGTCCAGAGAGAGGTCCGCAACGCTACACAAAATTTAGAAAAAATTTCCACCATATCATTCGACAAACAGTTCATAAAATCGTGTGCATTCAAGGCATAATTGATATCATATAACAATCTATCCGTATTCAAGGTTTTCCAAACAATTTGAGATTTCCTATGTACAATAGTAGTGGATATTTTATTAACCGGGACTGATGAAACAGAAAAAAAAATAGAGATGGCTTTATGATCACCATAAAACAGGTCAGAAACCTTACACCCCGTAGAAGGGCTTAACAACCTCGCCGGTATAACAAAATAATCCAATACCGAACATTTAGTCCCTCTTTCAAAAGTTGGAGCATGCAAATCAGTTTGTGAATTTATCAGGGCAGGAGCTGCACAATAAACGAAGTTGTGATCAATTAAAACCTCAGCCAATAAGGATAGGAAGCCGTTACTAGCCCCCCCCCCTCCTAACTATATGGCTTAAGGGGAAAGAGCCACATGCAACACTATACTCATATAGTTTGCTCGATTTAAACAAAAGTGAGTTAAAATCCCCACCCATAAGTACAGCAACTCCCCCTTTAGTTTCGGTATCTAATATTTCATCTAACTCCATAGCAAAGGGAATTCGCTCCTTCAGCAAGAATTTTGGATTAATATAGACATTAAGTAACAAAATTTTACTATTATTATCCACAAACTTATTATTGCACACAATATGGACCCCTAGATAGAATACAGTCATAACCACCTGAGATATCGTCCAATCCAAAGTCAGCCTAATCAGTATCAACTGCCCACCTGCTGCATGACCTGAAGCTGATACCAGCGCCTTTTTATCAAAGCACTGATAACCAGCAACAGAAATGGAAGAGGAGCACCAAGTCTCTTGTATCAATATGACATCAGCCATTTGTAGCTGAGCGGGCAAAATACATAATCCCCCAGCAGCGAAGTAACCTGCCGCATTCCAACTCACAATGCATAATTCGCTATTTTATAACACTTCCACCTCCTCTCCTTCTTCATTTGAACCCATATCACCCCAAAATTCAGTTTCCTCATCCTCATTGGGATAAGCGAAAGACGATTCAACCACAGGGGAAGCGCCACACTCAAGCAGATCATATCTTACAGAGTCCGGTCTATATATATTCATAATTTCAGCTGCCGTTCTAGCTTTCGGAACTTCCATTGGGGAACCACAAACACTTATGCCCAACTTAGTGAATGCCGCATCATGCGTTAATATAAACTCCGCACACATGCTATCCACAAATCGGATTTTGGTGGTATCAATTCGGCCTCGATTCTGCAAAAATTCTACACCAAGAATGTGGTTAGTGGTCAGATAGGATAATGAGGGGATAGTAGATGCCAACAGTAAAAAAGCACTTCTATTGAAGTGTTGCTTATGCCGAATCGCCTCATCCTGTGTAATGTGTAAAGGAGTAAAAAACACAAAATCAGATTTTTTTTCCCTAGCTGGATTATTTTTAATTTTAACAACTTGAGCTGGAGTTTTTTCCACATAATTATGCAATCATATTTTGCCATTTGCCTGGATATTTATTTTACGCTGTGCATAAGGGTTAATTTCCAGTTTAGAAGCAGGTTTACCAACTTTGCGTACAGGCAACTGGACAGGCTTTGGTTTGGGCGCAGAGGTAGTTTTTTTTACTCCTTTAACAGTTGGTGCTTTATCAACTGGGACAGAAACTATGGTATTAGAAAGAACTGACCCAGCTGATTTAGAAGGAACTAAGTTCTTATCCAGTTCAGCATGCACAGAAATAGGTACCGGCTGCCCTAGCGCCCGTGGGTTATTACCCGACGGTACTAATTCAGCGCTATTCTGTAGTTTACTCCCAACCTTCTGAGCAGCTTTTAATGTTTCAGTTACAACATTTTTTATTTCAGATTGCCTATCAGCCAGATAGAGTTGGTTATCACACACATTCACAATATCCTTTCTATTTTCCATCAAAATGGTATTCGTTAACTTAATGTTAGAAGAACTATGTTTCTTCATGTCCTTAAATTGCTCATCAACAAATACTGCCAATGTATTCTGATCTTCTTTTACCATAACCAATTCTTTTTTAACATGCGCAATTTCTTTACTGACCAATAACAAAGAGTCACCAGTTGCAGAATACAACTTAGTCACAGCCTTGGTTAAATTACCGAGGGCATCCAAAATGGCATTCAGTGTAGGTCTAATAGAACAAGAACAAGTTTTAGCCGATTCACCATTCGGGCCAGTGATGGAAAGACGTATTAATATATTTATGTCAAACAAATCCCCAGATTCCAAAAGGGGATGTGCTTGTCCCAGTTCGACACCAGAGGAACCCCCATTCAAGTCAGGGGCTACTTCATTCAATGGACCCTCCTGTATAGACGTATTTAACAAGTTTTTGTCCAGCAAAGAAGATGGTGCAACAGCTGCAACTGCATCTTCCATTTCACCATTTGTAGCAACATCCTCCAACCGGCCAGAACAATTTAGCACAGTTGGTGACACAAGATTTTTAGTACCCTGGCCCACCGGGTCCAGAGCACCTATGGTCGATTCATCCAGATTAATTACCCCAGCTTCGGCTATAGAATCATTAGCTAGTGGGAGAACAGGAAACCCACTTTTATCCAGGACATTATCAGGCAAGCTTTTTTCAGAATCACACCGCCCAGTAGTAGTTTTTACAAAATTCTTAGCGGCAAACATTTCCGTAATCTTAGCGTTTTTTACAACACGCCTATTACCATTAAGAGGCCTTAGGGACATAAGATTGCGTGACATACTGTGCACCCACACACAGAACACACCACCTGGAGCAAATAGAAGGGAGCACCGCACTCGACAAACACCCGGCAAACAGCGGCCAACAGCGGCCCCTTATCCGCTCCTTTACCGCTTCGCTCCACCAGGCACACAGGTTTTATTCAGGCAGTCGCAATACAGAAGGGAATTGTAGTCCAGTGATGACTACAAATCTGCAATTCAAATAAGAAAACCAATTAGCTGTTACTTCTTAAGGAACCGTTACAACCTAATCAAATGCAGGTTGCCAGCCGCCCTATTGGTATTTTTCGTATATCAGACAGAGTTACAAAGATTAAATACGGTGTTGTCATAAACGCATACATATGCGCCAAGATCTTAAAATATTTAAGACAAGTCCACTGTAAAGTCAACTGGTGATACACTGTAATACGCTCCAAGCTCTTTATGATGTTTAATAAGAGCAAGCTCTTAACGACGGCATTTCTGATGAGGGAAAAGTACCTTTAAAGTACACTGAGCGGTACTTGGCAGTAGACCGGCAAGCAGTCTGAAGCAAAGAGACAGCGATCCTCCAAACAGCCTGTCAGGATTCGCTAGACAGCACTCCGACCACTATCACCACCACTACCACCACTACCACCACTGCCACGCTGCTGCCAGCCCAGCCCATTACATCGCCCTCTGGTGCTGTGCTGCTCACACTAACTGCAGCTGAGCCGGAGCAGTACATGGGGGACGTTGCTGCACCTGAGGAGTACCTTGATGCAGGTGTCTTCAGCCCCTACGTGCAATCTGATGTGGGTAGTGGATCACCCCATGTCAGCACACCTGGTGGAGGAGGTCAGAGCCCACCCTATGCAGAGCTCCTGCACCGGCTCGATGACCTGGAGGCAGCCACCCTACAGCCAAGTGCACAGCAGCTGGCCATGACTGCTGCCACGGAGAGGCAGGCAGAGGCCATGCAGCAACTGGCTGCATCAGCTGCGGCCCAGACAGCTGCCCTTGTGAGGCAGGCAAGGGCCCATGAGCGGCTTGGGGCCACCATTGTTGCCCTCAATGACACCATGGGCAACCACCTACGTGTCCTGGACTCCATTGACGGCAACATCACACTGCAGTCGGTGGTCCTGGAGAGGCAGACAGTGGTCCTGGAGCGTAAGATGATGGCCATGGAGTGCCAGGTGATAGCCTTGGAGGGCCAGGCCACATCACTTCATGGGCTACTGGACGCTGCAGGGGACCAGGGTGGGCTGCTGGGGGACCTGGTGAGCCGGGTAGAGGACTGTGGCAGAGACATCCGCCACCTGGACAGGGGTCTGCAGGCCTCCCACAGGGCGATTGTGCAGGCTGGATGGCATCAGCATGTGAACTCCGATCCTGTCCTATCTCATCCAAATGTTATGTCTCACACAAAGTTCTGAGGTTTGCTTCGGAGTGAACTGCGACGCATGTGAAACGAAGAGACGTACAACTGCATGCACGTGAGGAAATAGTCACTCGCATCACCGTGCTGCTCGAACTGGAGACCCACGTGCTGTGAGCCCTCTTTTAGTTACTGTACCACATACATGGCATAACCACCATGTCATTACTGATATGCTTTCTTTTAAAGAGATATAACATTCCTACCAATCTTTTGCATGCAACCATACCATTAAGGAATTTTAACTTTAAGAGCACCAAGCCTTTTTTACTAGCACTATTTTGAGAGCGCTGTTTTCATGACACCTTCTTAAGTTCTCAAATGTAAATTGCCAAATACTTTGTTTTCCTTTCATCATAATGTTTAACAGTTACAAATCTTTTTCTAACGAGTTGGTGCTCATTGATGTCTTTATTGAAGTAACTTGTATATTTTATTGCTAATTTTCTACCAACATAAACATGATGGAAAAAGACAAAGCTGAACGAGCACCTTTACCTATTCTTTCTCGCATTTATTTTCTGTACTGTTTTGATGGTTACAGTTTGCAATTTCACTGTCTTACATTTTGGATAGTTGTACCAAATGTAAAGTTTCTGTAATGGCAAACATAATATTAAAGAGCTACATGAAAATCTTTCTCTGTGGTTGTTTGATTCTATTCGGGCAGAAAAAATA
>JAWWEI010554103.1:11149-27219 GCA_035583255.1 Pseudotriton ruber | reverse complement strand
TTCTGATCAGTCCAGAACCGCTGACAGAAACTGGAGGTCCTACCGAGATTTAGAGAGATAAGCACTGATAAGAGCACCAGATAAGACTAGTATAACCCCCTAGACTCAGCAATATGACAACTGAAACTCTGCCCACCATAACGTTGCTAGATCTCATTAAAAATGTTGAATGAGACCTCTTCGCATGCCAAAGCACTAAACTAGGTGATGTAGGAGAATGGATAAAACAAATAAAACAGAGCGTAGAGGATCCTGGGATAGAGACCCAAGTGAGGGAAGCCCCACTGACAAATGCTCTATTAGCCATCAACAACAATAGAGAACGAAAAGAGAAACAACAAGCTGTTTTAGATCTTGCCAGCATATTATGGTTCTCCCATCAAAAGCTCCGAAAACACTTAGATGAGAAAATAACGCAGCACGCGGCCAAAGTGAGTGGCGCAGCGGTATCTACACTTAAAGCCAAGCTAAACTCTCAAGCCAAAGAGATAGCTGCTTCTCGCACTGAATTAAAATGGTGGCATGATAAGTGTAAAGAAGTAGAAGAAGAATATCGATAACCCTAGGGGATACCAAAGTATACATAGATGATTTGAAGGAAGACCTTCGCACTGCGACTAATAAAGCACAAGACTATTTAAAACAGTTTGATGACGTAGAGAAGCGGAACGCTACCTTAAGAGGAAAGGTGAACTCCCTTAGAACTGAGTCAGCTACCCTCAAAGATGAAACCGCAAATATTACTATAGAACAATACTCTGAGGTTGTTAAAGAGAACTGAGAACTACATGCAAAAGCAGAACGGCAAACCGATGACATCGGATGGCTTAATGCCGAAAATGCAAGGGTGGTGTCAGAATGCGAGCAAGAAAGGAAGAAGGCCATCGAGTGGTCTAAAATCGCGGATGAAACCCGGCAACGTGAGGAAGCAGGGAGGGAAGACTATACCGCAATCCAAGCCAAGCTGCAAGACTTGCGGAGGCAGATTGAACGCCCTAAACCCTGCTCACCCGTAAGACCCAACCGAGACCTCCCTAGCTCCTCTAAAGTATCTTCTGACCCTGGGGGCGAAAATGGCTTTGTACCACGCCCTTATTATCCTACAAAGAAGGTTCGTATGGAACCCGGGTTCAAATCCCTGACATTTAAAGAACCTCTCCCCACATTGAGAACCTCTCACTATAAACGGCCATCTCCTCCCCGTACTGATACTTCCGAAGAGGATTCATCGGATGATGAATGGAAATCCGATAAACGTGGGGGCTCGGGGAAGAAATCCAAGAGACGCGAGCAAACCACCCTGAGTGGGAAACATATCAAACAACTGCAGTCAATGGTCCCGAAGTTTCACAAAAACTCTAAGGGTAGCATCAAAGACCACTTAAAACTGTTCAGAAAATCTATGCGCATGTTAGGATACCGAGATAAGTTAGTATGGTCGCAGTATTTACCTTGGACCTTTGCCACTGAAAGCACCCAATTCTTTGACGCACTGGACAACAGTGGCGAGTATGACTGGGCAGCTTATTCATCGGAGGTAAGGAAACAATTCTCGCAATATCGCAATGAACATGAAGCGCTTCAAGCCACAATGAACTTGATATGTGGCGATAACGAGAGCCCAAGGGACTTTGTCCAGTCTCTATGAAAAGCATTCGCTTGATCCTCATGAAAAGTAGATGAGGAGAGTGAACAGTTCTGAGACACTTTCTTTTATGGCCTACCCCAGTCTATTAAAGCTCAGCTCGCACGAAGATATATCAAAACCAAGACCCTGAGCTGGCTGTTAGAATGGGCCAGTAAAGTGTACAAAGTGCTCAACACTACGGAATGCAAGGACACTCCGAAAACCAAATCTACAAAGGTGAGTGAGGTGCAGAAAATACCTGAACTCACTTTGGAGACTGGGGCACCAAATGACCCAAAAGGAAGGTGGGAGAACCTGAATATCCACCAAAAGGTTGATAAGGAGAGGGAGTCTCCCATCCCATCAGCAGCTGACAACCCCATGTACCCGGGCCAGGGTATCTCACCCAATTATCGAGGGTTCAAACCTATTCCTAACTTCATTCATCCTTGCCTGCGTAAGGATGCGAAGGCAAACACCGCCAGAGGGTATCAGAATCCATTTTCTAACCAAGGGCACTACTGCCCCTTCTCACCCCACTCGGCTCGTGAAGGGGAAGGCCAAGATATCAGGAGCGGAACCCTGAGACAATGCGACCTCCCATCTCGGAAGAAAGAGTCCAAGTGCTAGAACAGCAACTCAAGGAAATGAATGATTATGTGGCTCAAGCTACGCAGCAGATGCAAGGAGCAAGACCTAAGACATCATTTAGCAATGACCTGGGAGGGGATGAGCAATGACTAGACTGCCTACCCTCTAATACCATTACACATGCTACCCCTGATGAGGGAAGGGAAAAAGAAAATCTGCTGCCTCCATTACCACCTAGAGAGATTGCTCCCTCCGGTTGCACAGGTGACCACCTCACCTTGCATAGGAAGGCTAGTCCACCTGGGCCCGGAGGATCGGTACAAGTACCGGTACCCAACCTCACTGTGGCGGAGGCAGTGCAGCCATCAAAAAGAAAGTCTCACCTGGAACCTCCTAAACAAAGCTCCCCACAGATTGAAGGTCTTCGAAAGGGTTTGTGACACAACTCCCACTTTCTCTTCACTCAGCGAGGAGGCTGGAAGATACTTTGCACCTACTACCATCTTTGGATCACATGACGTTGAAGCGCTACTCGATTCAGGAAGTGAAGCCACCCTCATGTCTGAGTCCCTTTTCTGACAAATCCAACACAAAGGTGAAAAATGGACACCCATAATACGATCTTAGGATGGACAATTGCAAGCTGTTGAGGGCAGTGATGTCACTGTATGCAGACTCATCAGTATGAATATACAAATAGGGAGACACAAACTTACTCACCCCATTCTCATACTGGCTTTAGATTCTTCACTGTTAATACAAGGGGGAGATCTCTTGCAGAGGCTCTTGCCCCTCATTGACTGTGTGAATCAAGTGCTCTGGACACAAGTCAAATACCCCATCAACTTAGCCAAACTGAGGGGCACCTTAGATCCTACCAGGGTCCACTATATCGAGAAAACACCCTCCACATTAGAGGTCATGTTTCGAAATAGCCAGAACCCTGAGATCACTGTAGTCACTTCCAAAGATGGATCTGATGATCATAATCGACCCCATAAGCCAGTGATAATTAGGTTATGAAAAGAACAGCAATGGACCACTGAGATAGAGGGAGATCAGCTGAAGTTTAAAACTGTTGCAACAGAGTGTAAGAAATCATTCCCTAAAGCCAAAGGGGGCAAGATCATGAAACCTATCACTAACATAATTCCCAAAGGTGACAGATACTTAATACCGCTGCACCTGTGTGGTAATAGCAAACTGACACTAGCAAAACTCACTGTAGACCAAGAACACAGTTACATTAGCGAGAGTGTATTTGACACCCCACAAAGGACTGAAAATTGTGTGTTTAAAAGTGTACAGCATCAGAGTGTGTCCGGACTGGATGGACCAGATAGTGAGTTGGATGTTGTTGGCAGAACTTTAGTTGTGATGTGCATAGGAGATAAACGCTTGTATCATATTTTATGGATAGTGCATGGAACTGAGCATGGAATGTATGTGGTGAATGACCTCCTCCACCGCCTTGCAGCCATAGCCGACTTAGCAAACCTGAGATTATGGTCCAGGCTCAGCGATGACCCTGTTAGCTTTAACAATCTACAGAAAGCATTTAAAGCCAGTCAACAATTACCTTACGCTCTGTCGATAAAACTGAAAAGTGATGTTACCCTGCCTGCACTAACTCAGAGGTGTTGTGTCCCTTTAATGGTGAAAAAGGGGCAGGACAGTGGTGCCCGAGAACATGTTATTAATATTCACAAAAATATCAAAGAGATGGGTCTAGTAACATAATACACTCCCCTAATTAATATTGAGAATGATTTTACTGTAATTTTACTGGATAACGTAGGAGCCCATGACATTACTTTTCCTCAGGGCTTTGTTGTGGGGACTGCCATACACCATGATTATTATACCTCAGAGCTGTTTAACTATGTCATAGGTGTTACACCAGAAATGCTAAAAGATGACGTTCACTGCTCCAGCGTGACATCAAAACCTGAAGGTAGATACACCATGACCTCACTCTTTCCCCATAATATCACTAGGGATGGCGAGATTAAATGTACACAGGATGGGGAGGAGTTACTTTTTACTCTGAACATACCCACTGGTTCTGAGAATGAATATGAATGTATATCTCCTTCCCCCAACACACCTGTACCATTACTGAAAAGCTAGAGCAACAGTGAGATTAGTGCACCAGAGGTATACCCTGAGTTTCACGAACAACTGCAAACACAACAAGATAAGGCTAACGGGTGTACTAACGAGGGAGAAATACAAAAACTTTGTGCAGTACTCTTAGAATTTAAGGAGGTATTTTCAAAAGACCTCTATGTCTGCGGACTTACTCATTTGCATACTGTCCATATTCAGAGTGACCCTTACCCCCAGTGTTTCAAAGACAGTATAGATTAAAGTTGGCTTCACTGGAGGGATTAACTGAAATCATATGTAACCTTGAAGAAAGGCATATTATACGTCCCATATACATAGTTCTTATAACACCCCGGTCCTTGGTATTTTAAAACCTTTGGGAGATAGGCACTTATGCACTGATCTACGCTGACTTAACGATAGGGTACACCAGTCACGCTGCCCACTCCCCTTTATTGATCAAGGCCTGGCACAAATAAGGGGCTCTAAAATATTCTTGTGCATTGACCTGACTAGTGGATATTGGCTCCTCCCAGTAGCAAGGGAGGATCAGCATAAATTAGCTTTCTCGTTCCAAGGGGCTTAGAAAGCATGGTGCCACACACCATTTGGGTTTATAAATAGCGGTTCGGAATGTAATATATTCCTTTCCAAAGCTATGGCTGATGCACAAGAAAGGGACACATTAACTTATGTGGATGATATCCTCATTAAGAGTACAGATTTTGATAAGCATGTAGCTGAAATCAGACATGTCCTCACACAACTCAAAAGAGCAGGTGCCAAAAAAGCCATGAAGGTAGCACAGTGGGGCCGAACCCGAGTAGATTTCTTAGGTCATGAGATTACACCCCAAGGTTTGATTCCCCAAAGAAAGAAAATTGAGTCATTATTACACCTGAAAGCGCCCAGTACTATAAGAGAAATATGAAGCCTCCTTGGCTTAGTTAATTATAGTCGGAGCTTCATACTGAATTACGCTGACATTACTGCTCCTCTGGTGAAACTACTGAAAAAAGGTGTTGAGTGGGAATGGAGTACCGAACAGGAGGGGGCAATGGCTTCACTAATCGAGTGTCTTACCAACGTGCCCTGTTTAGTGTACCCTGTCTCCGGGGACCCCTTTTACATTGAAGTTGGTCACTCCAACACATGCATAACCACAGCACTTTTCCAGAAACAAGCGGGTAAAAATAATGTCATAGCTTACGCTAGTAAGGCACTGTCAGATGTTGAGGTAAAATTCAACCCTTGCGAAAAAGCCCTCTTAGCCACTGTATGGGCAGTCCAGCATTTCAGATTGTGGTCGAGACATACAATTTCGGCAGGGACATAAAATTAGATAGGGCACCTTATCTAATTCTCACATTATATCTTGACTGTTAGCCATGCTAGGGTTACCTGTAGAAGTACATTACAAACAAGACAGAAAATGCCCCATAGCACAGGGATTAACTGACCTACACAAATGTGAGGATAAAAATACCACATCCAGTACTCATGAGGAAGAGAATGAAATTGAAACTCAGTGTCACTTAACTTACAATAAAAAATAATGCGAAGGCTTACCTACCACCTTTGTAGATGGATGTTCCTTTGAATCACCCCCCACTAACTCAAGAAAATGTTTAGCAGGAATAGGGAATGTATGGAACGCTTACCGCAAGGCTTTGGCACCGAATTATCGTTACCGCTATTACGCTGCTATTTTGGCTAAATATAGCCAAGCATTTTTTTGCACATATAGTCTATATATATCATATTGTTTTTGTTTTGCATATATAATCAACTGCTTCTGAATAAACTATACCTACCTTTTTATTACCTTTAATCAAATAAAATAACAGATGTTTGATCCAGGTTGTGGTTGTGAAATTCATGAGTGCTAATTGTCTTATTGTTGAGAGGAGTGGCAGAGACTCTTACGGCTATCATTTCATATTCGAATTGTGTGGAATATAACAGTGGTGTCACTTTGTGAGTACACTTGTTCCATTAGGAAATCTACTTGAATATAATTATGTGATTTATTTGACCATTATTACCCCAGTTAAGGGAGGGGCACAACGTTTGTTTTCTGATCATTCCAGAACCATTGACAGGTGCAGGCAGCGACTGTACTGTCCAAAGTCACCACTTTCCCTGGACTGCCCCTGGACAGGGACTCCAAGCGCCTCAAAGGCTTTGGCAAGAAGGTGTTTTCCTCTGCCAGCCTGGGGCTCAGGGCACTTAACTCCTCATGTACTTTTGCCAGGTTCATTCATACTATTTTCAGTGACCTCCAGGATCTTGCTGATCTTCTAGCTGCCCCCAGAAGGGCGCAGCATCACACCTGGTTTACTAGGGCTTGGAAGCTGCCAAGCAAACCTTGGCATGTGGCCTGGAGGCAGCTGACAGTGTTGGTCATGCCATGGCTACGTCACTGTCCATACGACGACATACATGGATGCGCATGTCTCATTTTTCAGCGGATGTGCAGTCCAAGCTTTTGGACATGCCGTTTGATGGCACGCACCTTTTTGGTGACAAAGCAGATGTGGCCTTTGAGCGTTTCAGTGCCACGCACAATATGGCAGTGAAGCTGGGACAAGCTGCACCTCCTCCCAAGACTTATTCTTTTCCAAAGAAATAGTCTTGGCCCCCCAAACAGAAGTCTCAGGTGCAACTGAAGGCATCTACATCCCAGAAGCAGTTTCTACTGCCCTCCAAGGGCCAGGGCAAAGGCTCCGGTAAGGGTCAGAAGGCTGCCTCCAAGAAGAGTGTGCCTTCCAACAAGCACTCTTCTTAACCTTCCCTCTGCTTTCCATCTCACCCATGTGGGGGGTCGTCTGTCAGGCTTCCTGGAGAGATGGCAGGAAATAGCCTCTGATCGGTGGGTGCTGTGACGAAAGTGAGCCAGGGGTAGCTACAAACCTGCTCATTTGCACATTACAACACCAAGACAGAGTTCAGAGCTCTGGGCCTGCAACCTGCGAGGCCTATGAGATAACTCTGCTTAGAAGAAAACCACTTAAAACATGGATCGTTAGGCTTCTATAGATCAACACACCTAGGAGTCTGTAAAAATAGAAAACAGTCAGTTTACCAAAAATAGACACTCTTTATTTATTTACAGTAAAGTGCAAAAGGCAAGAAAAAGGATTACTTCAAGAATACTTCAGCAACAGGTAAGAGTTCCAGTGAAAATATCACACAAAGGTAAAAACAGGTAAGAGTTCCAGAGAACCAAAGGAAACTATCCTAAAGCGGTTAAAACACCTAAAAAGGTAAGGGAAGTAGTACTCCACTATAATCACAGGCCGGTACCACAGACAGGCTGGACCCCCAGAACTCACCCAAGGCACTACTACTGATGAAAGGCTGGATCCGGATAACAGAACTGCTGCTAGGCCTCATTGGGCTGTTGTGGCCCAGCACACAGACGATAAGGTGCCCTCTGGCCTATCTTCCTTGTAGAAAGCATTCCTGCAGCTGCACAGCGAACTGGTGCAGTCACGGGTTCAAGCAGAGGGTGAGAGGTCATGCCTAGGCATGCCTCTTTGTACTTCCTAAGGGGCACTGCCCCCTCAGGCAGAGTTAGGACTTTACCCAGCCCACTCCTCAACTAGGCGGGGGGGCTGGTACAGGAACGCTCCTAATTTGGCATTCCTGGCCAGGGCTGACCTCTGGGGATCAGGTACCTGATCCCTGAGCAGGAGAGGGCAGTCAGATACTCCCACAGCTCCATTTTATACGAGGGAGAGATTTCTAACTTTGTTCAAGCAGGTGCATGAAGTCAAGATGGAGGGACCCCTCCACAACCTGTGCCCTGACCCCAGGAAGTGACTTCATGGTTGTGAAGCACTTACTGAGTCAGAAAAGCAACTAGAGGCTAAGTCACATCAGATGCATAGCCTTGAACTTGCAATAGTCGCATGTTATCCTATAACGGTTATGCGCCTCGAACGCCCAGTTGGACCAGTTTGGTCCAGCTTGGCCCGAACTTTCCACTGACCCAAAACTGGGTCAGGGAAGTTGGTAGGGATTTATTCTATCACCTATATTCGAGATATGGGTGATAGAGCTTTTATCTTACATCGAAAATGTGTTTTAGCACATTCCACCAAGCTCCAGTTTGGAGCTTTACATCGCCGGCTGTGATCATCCCCAAACCCAAACAGGGGTCAGGTTGGATCAGGCTAGATCTCAAGAGTGGCCCTTATTTGAGATTTAGGGTCTGGGACACCCTCTCTCGATGCAGGTACACTGGGAAGCAAGCTTCTATTGCTTCCATAGGAATGCATGTATGTGACAGTCCGTCACTGAATATGACAAACCCCCTTCTGTTGAAACAGGGCAGAGGGTGACCAGGGAAGCTTGGCAAAGCATTCCCCAGTCTTGGGCTCGGGTCCCTGGGACTTCTTGTCCAGTCACACCACTTTGGCCCAGGTGCTCACAGTACAAGCACTGGGTGCAACTGGGAGAGTGCACGATTTACCCACCCCTCATTCAGGCTAGCCTGCACTACACAGGGGCAGGATGGTACTGTGGGAAGGTTAAGGGAGCCTCCACTAGAGGTTTCGCTCCTGTAGTCTGTCCCTTCAGTGACAGACGCAGGTATTTCAACTGGGAGAGGGAATGGAAAGTCTGGGGCCACTTGTTGGACCCAGATAGTGATTTCTTCTCTCCTAAGGGACTGGGGACCCAACCAGGGACTACCCTTCTGTACAACCCCTACCAGGGGCCACTCTGGGCACCGGAGGCCATCTAGGGGGTCAGGACACCCCTCTGGAGCTAACCACTCCACAAACTCTGTTATGCAGTCTGGGCTTGTAGTCCCAGAGGCATACAGAGCCAGACACATCACACATAGCAACCACCTACTATACAGGCTCCCTAAGAGCCTGGGAGTAGGAAATAAAATTAAAACCCAAGTACACAGAGGTTCAATCCTGACAGGTGCTGGAAATCATCCAATTGGGATACTGCCTTCCCTTTCGGTTGAGGCCTGCAGCATCCCCCTCCTGTCCCCTCGAAGACGCAGAGGGAACACACATCTCTCCTGAAGCAGGAAGTGCTCTTCTTGCTTCAGAAGGGAGCTGTTCAATGGGTTCTGGTTTACCAGAGAGGCCTGGGTTGGTATTCCCGTTACTTTCTGGTTCCCAAGAAGGACGGAGGCCTCTGTCCAATCTTGGACCTGAGAAGGCTGAACAAACTTCTGCAGAAGGACAAGTTCAAGATGTGTACCACTACCCAGGTCCTTAAGGCATTATTACAGGGGGATTGGATGGTGTCTCTGGATCTGCGGGATGTGTACTTCTACATACCCGTCCACAAGGCCCACTGGAAGTTTCTACGCTTCATGGTGGCAGGGAAGCACTATCAGTTTTGCGCAATGCCCTTCAGCCTCACTTCAGCCCCTCGTGTTTTCACGAAGGTGTTGGCCAACTCCGCAAAGAGGGCATTCATGTGTTCCCATACCTCAATGACTGGCTCAGCAAGTCAGTATCGGAGGACCGGTTGAGGCAGCATTTGTCTCGCTTATGCACTCTGCTGCATTCTCTGGGTTTCTCTCTCAACTTTGAGAAATCACACCTGGTACCTACCAAACGGATCCAGTACATAGGGGTGATTCTGGATACCACTCTGGAAAAAGCATTATCTCCCCTGGAGTGGATTCAGGCCATTCAGCAGATGCTTCAGGTCCTTGTGGAGGGTGCCCAAGTCCCTGCAGTCAGCTTCCAGCGGCTCATAGGTCTGATGGCCTAATGCATCCATCTGGTACCCCATGCGCACCTGTGTATGAGGCCCCTTTAGTGGGCTCTGGCTTTTCAGTGGAACCAACACACTGGGGATCCAGCAGAAAAACTACAAGTGACACCACATCTAGTGCGTTATTTGAGCTGGTGAGAGGATGTGGAAAGGGGTGAAATGTTCCGGCCGTCTTCTGCTCAGATCACGGTGGTGACCGACATGTCACTCTCAGGGTGGGGAGCACACGTTCTGAACCTGTCTACAAGTGCACTCCAGAAGAGTCCTCTCAGCATATCAACTTGTTGGAGCTGAGAGCGATCAGGCTGGCCCTTCGATGCTTCCTCCCATCTCTGCGTGGATGGTCAGTTCTAGTCCTCACTGACAATACTGTGACTATGCATTATGTCAACAAGAGAGGAGGAGTATGGTCCTTCCGGCTTTGCCATGAAGCACTCCTCCTCTGCCATCCTTCATGACATTCAATGCCAGGCAGCACATCTGGCAGGAGAAGAGAACGTTCAGGTAGATTCGCTCAGTTGCCTCTCCTCGGTTTCCCACGAGTGGGAGCTCCTTCAGGAGGTTCTTCTGTCCATTTTCCATGATTGCGGCAATCCGCAAGTTGACTTATTTGTGACTGCAGACAACAGGAAGTGTCGGCTGTTTTGCACCAGGGTGTTTCCCCTTTGGGAAGCACTTGGAGATGCGTTCAAAATTCCCTGATATTTCAGACTTGTGTACGCATTTCCCCCTCAACCCCTTATAGGGGCAGTGGTGGCATAACTCAAGTTGTTCAGGTGCCAGATGATTTTGATCGCACCAGACTGGCTGAGGTGAATCTGGTACTCAGATCTGTTGGAACTCAGTGTGGCAAACCCGATTCATCTACTCCGGCGGTCAGACCTGCTCTGACAGAGGGGGGGAAGGTCCTGCACCTCAACGCAGACAGCCTCAAGCTCCACACTTAGCTTCTGAAGGGTAAGAACAAGCACTGAGACCTACCAGAAAATGTATTGGAGATCATTTTGGCTGCTCACAGACTTTCGACGAGGGCCGTTAGAAGTGGTTCTGCAATTGGTGCATGCCATCTGAACTGGATCCGTTTCACTGTTCCGTCACGTCAGTCCTGAGTTTCCTGCATCATCTTGCTGAATCAGGGCTGAATGCCACCACCATTCGTGGTTATATGGCTGCCATCTCCATTTTTACTTGTTCTCCAGACGAGACATCTTTGTTTCAGTTTGGGTTGGTCAAACAGTTTTTGAAAGGTTTGATTAATATTTTTTCTCCCAGGCCTCCTATTTTTGAACTTTGGGATCTTAAATTGGTCCTTTCAGTTTTACAAGGGCCTACATTTGAGCCCATGCAGACTGCGGATCTGCAACTGGTCTCATGGAAAACAATCTTTCTTTTGGTCATTACATCTGCCCACAGGATTGGCGAGATTCAGGCTCTCTCGGCTGATGAGCCTTACACAAAAGTTGATGTTCAAAAGGTTGTCCTGCATCCCAAACTCTCCTTTTTGCCCAAAGTAGTGTCCCCTTTTCATTTGTCCCAATCCATTGTCTTGCCCTCTTTTTACCTCCCTCCTCATCCTGATAGGGAGGAACGTCGGCTGCATAGTCTGTGTCCCAGAAAGGGACTAATCTTTTATTTGTTGCGCTCTTCTGAATATCGGCATGACAGACAGCTTTTTGTGGGCTACAAAGGTAAGCGGTGGGGCAAAGCTGTTTTAAAACAGAACTTGTCAAAATGGGTTGTCTCACTAATTCATCAGTGCTATGAGATTGCTAACAAAACACCCCCAGGGTGATCAACGCGCACACCACCAGGGGTGCTTCTGCCATTGTCGCCTTTTTGGGTGGTGTTCCTTTAATACAAATTTGTCAGACGGCTACTTGGTTATCCGCTCTGACTTTTGCACACTACTACAATCTTGATGTGGCTGCGTGGGGTGATGCTTTGTTTAGCAGCTCTGTGTTCCATAACTCGGTTTCCCATCCCTGATTTGGCCTGTTTTGATATTTCCAAATTGACAATTTGTCA
Organism: Pseudotriton ruber; assembly: GCA_035583255.1. NCBI lineage: Eukaryota > Metazoa > Chordata > Amphibia > Caudata > Plethodontidae > Pseudotriton > Pseudotriton ruber. The sequence continues at coordinate 15,116 of JAWWEI010554103.1, read as the reverse complement.
CCACAGCTTTGTTTACTGCTTTGGGGGTGGTTCATGATGAGAATTCTGGATCCATTAGAAGAACAAGTTATGTACCTTAGTGGTAACTTTGGTTTTGATGGATAGTAGAGGGTCCCAGAATTCTCATCATGCCAACCCAGCCTCCCCTACCAAATTGTCCTGTGCATTTAGTCCCTTATGGGACTTAGTTACTTAGTTTCCTTACCTGCGTCTGGCAAGCGGGTCCAAGGGAACTGATGTCAGGGGGCTGTGCTGCTGTGTATGTGGGGAAGTGATTCTACTGTCCCTAGCAGCACCCAGGTTGATTGCACCCTCTCGAGGACGGTGCCGACATCATTAAAGACAGCAGACGACAGTGGCCCCTGGTGGTGAAGGCTCAGAAAAGCTCTTCGCTTTCTCTCTGGAACCAATGTGAGACATGGTTCATGATGAGAATTCTGGGACCCTCTACTATCCATCAGAACCAATGTAACCCGTAAGATAATCTCTTCTCAATTCCATAGCCACCTTTTCCCATTCACCCTCTGCCTCGCTTTCATTCAGCTTCTGAATCACAACAGCAAAGACCCATTTGTCTTTAGGGGGCCGGCACTCCTGCCAAGGAAAAGATGCTACTTCATTCTTGGAATCTACCCCTGGTTCATATATATATTAACTACAGGTTAATCCTCGCAGAAAATCACCACCTTCTACTTTGATTCACACTCCATTTTACTCTTACTCATGCCCTTTTCCACTTCCAGACCCTGCCTCAGATTTTCATCCTGTAGGTACTCCTTTTCTCTTTGGCATGAGGGGTCCTTAATACAAGACTATCATTCTTGAGTTTTATCGTGAGTATCCTGCACTGAGCTCTGCCTGTCTTCACGGCTAGCTGGCTGTGCCTGATTTTTACATAACCATTTCATCATTTCAGTTAAATGCAGTATTTGCCTTTCTAGGGCACTAGGTTAGTTTCTGGGATAATTCCCTTCATAATACCTAGGCCTCTCCTGGTAACCAAAATGTTCCTGTTCCTGCCCTATCCCGTTCCTCTCATCCCCAGACTTACCAGAACCAATGTCCCTTTGATAAACATAATTTTGAATGGGTCCATCTCCGAGGTAGTTATGACTTATTCCAGGATAAGGACAGGGATTCTTCTGTCATTTTTGGGTTGAGTCCGACGTCATCTTTCCAGACGTGTCAGTCCCAGAACGCTTCTCTTCCTGTCATTTAGGAGTCTTCTTCTTCTTTAGAGGAACCTTGTTCCCACCAGATTCTAAAGGAAACTGCTTCTATTTCTCTTTTTCTGAAGCCTGCACGGCTTTCACCTGCTTAGGCTTTTCTTTAGCTACCATTTTGCTCACTTCAAAAATTCTCTGGGTCTTCCCCAATATCCAGCTGATATCCTTCTCCTCATCAAAAGAACTAGCTAACTGTACTCGAGTCAACTAGGGAAGTGCATGAAAGAAAACTTTCTTAAACTACCTACTGTCAATGTGCATTTCTTGCTGAGCCTGGGCAAACACAATTTTTCAACACATGCAGGAAATTCCTGGGATTTTGATTCTCCCCACAAGTCATGCTAAGAGCATGTTTTAATGCCTCAGGTTCATTCCTATGATGGGAAAAATGCCTAAGGACTGCACTTTTATATTCTGGCCATGTGTTTAATTCATTATGAGCTAATCCCAGAAAGAAACTCTGCTCTTCCTTCCCAAAAGTCCAGGACAAGTACTCTATTTTCTGAGCAGTACTATCTATACCTGAGGTGAAAAGAACTTTTTCATAAATATATAACGGATTCTGAATTGTCCCTTTTTCAGATCTGCTGAAAGGGGTCATCAACTTTTGCATCCGCCAAATGACTGATACCACTTCCACCAAATGCTTTTCTACTTCTCACTTTATTTCTCCTCCTTTCTGTGCCAGAGGGATACCTCCTTTCCTCTTCAGATGAAGATAAGTCAGTTTTTATGGGTCTCCAAGTCTCTATTTCAGGGGACATTGTGGGGTATCTTCTCTCACCCCATGGTTGCTCACGCTCCCTCTCTGAAACTGGATTAGCTATAGTAATTGGGGCACCTAGATCTATTTGAGAGACTCCCCCTACATAAGACCTATTGACAGTCTTAGTCATTTGTAGAGCCTTCTCCACCTTGGAAGGAAAAGTCCATTTAGGTTCACCACCTCAGGAGCCCAAACCACTGGTACCTGGGACTGGCACCTCCTCCTCTAAGCTAAAGGTTCTTCTATAGCCCAATTCGGTATTTGCCTGTTGCCATTCTTACTTATATCTCTTTACTAATATGTCTCGCTCCATTATTTGAGCATCCAGATCCACACACTGAGCTTGCATCTTAGTATGTGTCTTTAACTGCCGTTGAATTTCTTTCCTAGAATTGGATAGCTGTTCTTGCAATATAGCATGACCAGTTTCTAAATTACCAATTATCCAATTTTTCTCTTTCAATGTGGAAACACAATCTTAATGTACCTGCTCAATATCATCTCTTTCCTTAGAAACAACCTCTAAAGAGCTCTAACACTGACGACGAGTACCCTCTAGTTTACTGCATCTATTTCTTTCGTGGTCCAGCTGAGTTTTTAACCCTCTGCCCACAGCATTAGCAGTGTCTAATTTTGGCACTAACTGCTTTCTTTCTGCATCCATCATAGAAACATTATTGATCTGCCTGAGCTCAGCTTGCCTGAGATCATCCACATTATTCTGCCTCAATGCTAATTCATCCCTCAATTTATTAATGGCAGCCTGCATCAGGTCTTTTTTCTTGTTTAGGGCAGCAACCTGATCAGCAAAAGTGGCCTGCACTGTTATCCTAGCATTCTTCTCATTTGCCAACTCATTTGCACCGGGTAGCACCTTACTATTGGCTCTGGCCAAATCACTTTTTAGGACTGCAATTAACCCCTTTAGTGCGGCCGCATTGACATGTATTGTCAATGGGGAAATCAATTCATTTTGATTGATTTCCCATGTTATTTCATGATGGCTATAGCCGTCATCCGCACTAAAGAGGTTAAAGGGTCACAAGACTGAAGCACTCTTTTGATATCTAGATCAGTAACAACTACATTTAGTGCAATATTCTGGTCCCTAACATGCCCATGCGCAAACCAAAGAGCTCCTGTCAGTGTGCAAATTAAAGTAATTATTTCTTTTTTATCCTTGGCTTCATGAACAGGGATCATTGCCTTAGGCAAGTACCCTGTTTTATCCTGTGTGTCCTTTACAGACCATTCCCATTGAGATACCCGCTCTTCTTGGGACAATGCCTAAAAACCTGAAAATTCACATAACACCCTCTCCACAGATAGAATGAGATCAGCAAGAAATATTCCTGTTGCTGGTTCTCTGGCCATGCTAAAGAAGTGCTTTTTTATTTTATTCACTGGCTAGGGATTGTTAACCTGCTTACACAAGCCACTTATTCCTAGTTAAGCAGAAAATCTCAGTGGGACCTCCAGCCTGTAGAGTATTATTAATTTAGGAAGTGTATTTATACACTCAATAAATCAATAATCAAGTTCCCCAACATTTTATAGAATCTTGAAATAATTTAAAATTAAAATTAAATTTAATATCAAACCACCAACTCTACACCAACGAGAATAAATTATCTTTCCTGTTGTGTTTTCAATTATCCACCACCAAAATAAGTTTTATCCCTGCCTTTTAAAATCTAGACCTTGTTTCACTTACATGGTAACAATGGAAAATACATTCAATGCAAGGCAATATACCACAGTTCAATTCCCTCCATGCAATGTAATGTAATACATTCCCCTTTTTCCCCCCCAAAGGAAGACACAACATAGTAATAGTATTTAAAAATATAATTATGTCTATAGAATATTTTCAAGAACTATTTTGGTTAATTTCTTATTTTTGGGTTATTTTAAAAATTCAATTTCAGAAACAAATCCATCAAAATTCAATTTCAATACCAGTACATTTAAACTC